>JAOWBN010206512.1:0-14298 GCA_028565015.1 Pinguicula moranensis | reverse complement strand
AAGGATACCGGGATAGGGGCCCGCGCTTACGGGTTGTCAGCTCAAGGGCGGCGCCTGGGACACAAATTGCCCAGGTGGTCGACCTGGCCTCTGATTACCTATCAAAAAAAAAACTTGTCACAATTTTGAGTATTGGGGCGACCCACTCTGGTGGTAGTGGTGCCAGTGCCACCCCTCAATTTTCAAAATTTCATTGAATATGAATTTGCATTCCTCTTCTTTTATTCATTCGTGTGTATCATGCATGCTTCATTTATTGCATACTTCAATGGAAATATCTACATTTTGGATTTTTTATAATAATAATAATAATAATAATAATAATAATAATAATAATAATAATAATAATAATAATAAGGATATAGTGCACAGGATTGTAGTCGTGGTTTTCATGGGCAGGTTCCCAATGAGGGAGCCCAACGTCGTGATTGGAATGTTCAAGACGTGATGATTCTGGATTTGCAGAGGCAAGTCTCAGAATTAACCCAGCATCTGACGGTGCGGAATTTCAAGGCTCCTGAAAATCTGGAGGAATTCGGATATTCCTTTTTTGTCGAGTCATATGGTGAAGAAGATTTGGATGATTATTTTGAGTATAAAAGTCCTCCTATTTTCGATAAAATTTCAGATGATATCGAAGAGGGAATTGAGGACGACGAGTCATCATGTTTTCACTTTTCTTATTGTGTATTGATGGAAAATTTTGTGAAGTGAACCTTGGCGGCGCAGATCCAATTGATGGGCGAAGTCAAGGGACAGATGAGGCAGCCACATTCAAGCAAGAATACGCAAATGAGCTGCAGATCTTTTGGGACATCGATAATTGTCCTATGCCAAGTAACGTTCGACTAGAGGAAGACCATCCTGTTATCGATGGAGCAGTCATTGTCTTTTCAACATTTGTGAGAGAAGGTTGCCAGAGAACATGCATGAAGTTTGTTGGCGTTCCAAGTGGGGGGAAAGATGTTGTTGATAGGGTTATTCTGGTGGACATGTTCGTTTTTGCTTTGTATAATTGTCCTCCATTAGTCATTATGCTCATCTCCGGAGATGTTGATTTTGCTCCCGCATTTCATATTTAGGCCAACGAGGCATGATTTGTGCGGCGGGCTTTGCCCTCTCACATAAGGCATTATTGCCTCCTTGTGAAGTTGTTAGGCTGCTGGAGGATTGCCAGATTGAAGAAGACATGACCAACAAGAAGATTAATTTTTTTGGGTGGTGGGTGGGTGGGCTCTTTGTGGCACTATTATTAACTCGAGGACAAATTCTTTCCAACTAAGGAAGACTAATGCAGGAAGATCCACAAAAATGGAAGGGATGGTGATATTTTCCTAATTGAGGTCGATTTCAGTATTTTTGGTATATATTTGACTAGGTTATCAGAATCGCACATAATACCTTAATTCGGAAACGTCTTTTTGGTGTGCATGTTGTCATAAATAAATCGTCTTCTAATTTCATTTTTTTGCAAATTTTTTTTGTAATAAATCATCTGTCAATTAGAAAGATAATTTAAACTCAATTTATGCCGGATTTTTGGCAGATTATTTGTCTTATTTTGAGTTTTAATTAGGAGTGATTTTTAAAAAATTTGCTATTTTTCACAAAATTTAAATCTTTACGAATTTTGGCAATAAAGTCTTATTTGTGGACTTCGTTTTCAACATTAGATTTTTATTGAATATTATTGAAATACTGCAGACTATTTTCTCTGATTTTTAGATAATTTCTGTTTTCTTTCTTGCAATTCGTTTTGTGGGACTAACTCTGCATAATAATCTTTATTATGTCGGACATCACTGTTGGAGATTGAGCAAAAGATTAATTATAGTGCACCGAACTCTACTAGCAAATTTTAATATTAATAATATAGATCAGCTTCGTCGTAGAAATCCATGTGGAGAGTAATCTACTAGCAACTATGATTTGATTGGAATAAAGATTATAGTATCAAAAGCGCATACTATGATTTGATTGGAATCAAAAGATCTTTCATCAGAACACAATCATCATGGCAGAAGCAGTAAAGAGGATCCAACGCCACGTCGTCACCTCTAGGAGTTTCTGAAATCCGAGAAATCTTTAGATAGTTACATGTTTTCGGACTAGAACATATGCCCAGAAAATCTCCCTCATGATAGACTTAACTCTATATAATGACAATGTTGTAAATGTATAGTGCACCATTTGGTGAGACTTTTTTTTGATAATGAAATTAAATTTGTTTTTTAAAAAAAAATCATATAAAAAGATGTACGGAATTTGAATTTTTTATATGATCCAACAGCCTTGGAATCAGCTGGTCCTGAATCATTTCATTTACATCTGATTCATTTTCAATACCATAAAAAAAAAAAAAAATCCCATCCCCCAATTTTATTTTTACAAGAACAATCCAAAACATGTCTCACTTCGCCCCCAACATGTTAGCATTATAATTAAAATCGAAATAACATGATGAATTATTTTCTTTGAATTGGTGTCATGGCATTTACTTCGATTCCGCCTCGTCCCGCGGTGGCCATACCCCCATACTTAACATTTGTTTTTGAAAATTAATTTATTAAAAAAAATTAGCACTGCCTGCCCTGTACAACGACCGTACTGGGCATTGAAAGGGAGCCATCGACAGAAAATTTCCTCTCACAAATTAAGATCTTGAGACAAAACAATCAAAGCCATATTTTCTGGTATGGCGCTTAAGAGACTCTTGCATCCATCCTTATAACCCTAGACCCACCACACTCATTGGTCACTACTTTGCTTGTTTTACAATATTTAATATGACAATAGAGAATCCAACTACTAGTGGGCCTTTGACCGAAAAGGTAATAAAGATGCTTCATTCTATGTACGAGGGGGGAATCAACAAATTATTTCGGGGGAATCAACAAGAATGGGAGGGCTGGGGGTCATGATGACCTTAGGGATAAGCTAATTTTAGGGATCAAAATAATATTTATGGTAAAATTTACCCCAAACCTATACGCATGCATGTTCTGGCCACCCCTTGCCTCCTCCACTAGGCGGAATACAATTTTTTTTAATTTTTGTGAGATGGGGAGTAGAATATTTTGCGGTGAAGCATTTTTTTTTTTTTGCTAATTAGCAAAATTATATTTTAATTGTGAAGTTATGCCCTTCTTATTTCTTAAGTGATGTAATTGTGACCATAAATTTGTTACATGATATGATAGCGTTGGTATTGACATATGGCACAATCTTGTTCATCCATTTTTATTACAATACAACGACCGATATAATATCTCTCGTAAATTCAAGACTTATGCAATATTTGATCTGAGCCATTCATTAGCATTTTGATCCGATGACTTGCATGTCTTACCCCCTAAAATTGTAAGAACTAATTTGAGCCATCCACGTATGAGTTGAAGCAACGGCTAGGGAACGAAGGAGTGCCTCGAGAGTCTAACTGTCTCGTAAGGATTGATCTGGACCATCCATCTTCTGAAATGATCCAACAGCCTTTCTCAAGAGGTGTATGTAAAGAAGTGATCTGATCCGTCGATAGTGTGACTTGATCAAGCAACTAGGATTTGCACTTATCAGGATTAAACCACAAACGTTTGATGAAAGTGATCCAACAGTCAAGATCGAGTATTGGCATGATATATATTGATTTACACATTGATACACACATTATTATTGTATCTTTCTTTCTCTTCGCCTGCGACTTGGACATTTTTCTCTACTCTTTCGCCCAAAACCTCTAGTTTCTTGTCACTCTGTTGTGTTTTATAGGCGTATTGTCGACCTATTTTTGTAGATCTATAGAGACTTGTAGCCAGTGCTTTTACGGGTGATTGTTCGCCATATTCAGAGATCTTTTATTCTACAGATTTGTGAGCTTTTGTCGAGAGTTTGGCCGCTATAATTTGTAATGCTATTTGGTTTGGTGAAGTAATAGTATTAGCGGCAAATATCTGATTTCGGAATGCAACGTGAACATAGCCAAAAAATACTTTTTCGGTGAGCAACATGATTTGTATCTTGTCTCCGTTTGATATTCTATTTGAGTACTTTAATTTATTGTTTAAAGAAGTTATTAATTTATTTTTCGTGTGAATAAGGAAAAGAATAATTTGTTTGGAAGTTGCCAGTTCTGATATAGCGCAAGGATTCTCTGCACAAGGATTGCAAGGATTTTATGGGCCCACTGGTTGAACCAATGGGATACTATGTTGAACAATTGGGGGTCCACTGGATCTGACGTGGCAACCAAATCCTTGTGATCCTTGCGCTAAAATCCTTGCGCTATATCATTTCTGCGCCCTGAGTTTATGTGCTTCTAACAATAATGTTTTAAATCCTAGTCTTACATGTTTTTTTTTACCAGCAAAATTTTATTAACAAAATAAAACAAAAGTATTTACATCTTTACAGCCGCTAATAAGTCCATGTCATGTCCTACCGTTAATGATATTTAATCGGATAACTAAAGTGATGGCGCCCTAATATTGGGTTTAATCCAATACAATACCATAGCGTCACCTGAACTCGTCTGAGATCATAGTCTGACATGTTAAATGTTCAAATTTGTCTTGTAGCTGTCTTCAGTTAATTTTGACCCGCGCTATATTAGAGAAGGTACTCATAACTCACGGCCTTTTTAAGTTAAAAATATATAATATAAGTATGCCCCACTCAAGGATTTGATTAAACATACAAGTCAGCACCTGATTAGATTACTTTGTATTCATAATTTTTTTTTAATATTTTTTTCTCCTTTTTCTTCTTCTTTAAATTTTATATTTCTGAAGTGTTTGAAAAAATTATAAAAATATAAAAAAAATTAAAAGAATAGTATTTGTAATCAATTTTTTAATATAACTAAATAGTTAAATTTTTTAAAATAACATCATTTATTTATAAAAATTGCCATTAAAAGTAGGAGTAGAAAAAAAGTAGTTTCTTACCTGTTTTTGAAAAAAAAAGTTTTGACCAAAAAAATGAGAATCAAAAGTGCAGTTAAAACCCTATTTTTTGAATTAATCTGAAAAAAATAGTATGAGAAAAATAAATTAATTTTTAATAGATACAAAACAAACCCTAAACATACAAGTTTGTCTCTAAATATGGATGATTTAAAAACCCTGATAGGATATCCTAGTGGTTAGAGCGTCTGCCTCAGGGTTTACCCATAGGTACAGGTATCGAATCCCGCTGGTGAGAGTGTTGTCAGGGCCACGGCCACGGCGTTGGTCCGAGTCTTATCCAATCATGTGGGGGGTCGCCTTGCATTGATCCCTCGGATTAGTCAAACCACACCCGGATACCACGGTTATCAAAAATAAAAATAAAAATAAGGATGATTTAAAGAATCATAATATTTTGGTGGCCGAGTAATGGTCCTTTAGACCTGGGCAGTCCGGTTGGACCGTACCGGGCTGCCGGATACCTATCCTGGGAAATCTTGATCTGGTACTAAACCGCCCGAGGTCGGTCCAACCAAACCCTGGTTCAATCGTCGATCTAGTTTTTCGGACTGTTCCATCCAATACGGGACGATTCAACCTCCGGTTATTGAATCGCCGGTTCGTGGCTATTTTTATTTTTATTTTTTATGTATTTTGTATATTTTATATATATTTTAATTTTTAATTTTTTTAGCTACATAATTTTTTTTGTTCTATAAAGTTATAATTAAATTTAATATCTTGTATAATTTATGTATATACAAGTTTGTAATTTATGAACTTTTAATTTTTAATTTTTTAAATTTATTTAATTTTTTTGTGATGTAAATATATTATTTGTTATATAAAATCATAAATTAAATAAAATATTCTATATAATTTATATGTATAAGTTTATAATTTATAAACTATATAAATAATCCTAAACCCTATAACTGTATAAACTATAAACTTATAATCCTAAACTTATATAAACTGCATAAATTTTATAATCCTAAACTTAAATATTTATTTATAAACTATAAACTTGTTACCCTAAACTTATAAACTATATAAATTAGGGGAAGGATCCGTTGACATTATTTGTGACACGATTTGTTACACTGGTTCCTCAAAAGTCTATGTTTAGGGCCCATAGGGTTTAAGGTTTAGATTTTTAGATATTTAGATCTTAGGGTTTATGATTTTTTTTAGGGTTTTTGGGTTTAAGGTTATAAACCCTAAATGCCAAACCCTAAACCCTAAGCCCTGAATCCAAAAATATAAATCCTAAGACCTAAATATCTAAAAATCTAAACCCTAAACGCCAAACCCTAAACCCTACGAACCCTAAATATAAACTTTTAAGAAAATAGTGTGACAAATAATGTCAACGGAGTCGTCCCCTATAAACTACACAATATACAAATATAAACCATATAAACTATAAAATATAATTTATATATTTAAGTTTATAAATTCTGAACTATATATATGTTAGATATTAACCTAGAGCACCAATCGGTGTGCTTGTTAGTTTCATGTATACTGAATGATATATATCACTTTGTTCCCCTTGAGTTTTGTATATATATATATATATATATATATTATTGGTCATTTGGGTTGGAGACTTGAATTATGAAACTCCATAATTTAATTAAGACTCTAAATTAGTCCATAGTCCCAAGTCATTAGCAAAGGAACAACTAGATGACTATGTCGACTAGCATGTGGATTAATGCATGATCATGTTTCACAGATCATTGATACGAGGTATTTATTTAATCACATGAAATACGAGTGTACGGGTACATTAATATTGGACTTGACCTATATTGACTTGCTAGATGGATTGTGTTTTGTATTATCGGCAAAATCATATAGTATTAATTCAGTTATGTGAGATATTCATAATTCTAGGTGATGAATGTGTATTACGTGAGGTTATCAAACGCTCCTTTTGACCGATGGATTATAAAGGTAAGTTTTTCGAATATGCACGATACATGCTGGAAGTTATGGAATATCAAGATGATACTTTTGTCCATCTCATATTTGATGAAATTATTAATATCCATGTGCCCCTTTGATGCAGTAATTATTGTTACGTATACATTTGTGATTATGGGATAGTCATAGATTAACAATTATGTACTGAAATATCAAGAAAGTAATTAATGGTCAAGGATGACACATTCCTACGGTTGATATTAATTATTGGATATTAAGTGACGAAAGAATTAATATTAAATGAGATTTAAAGGATAATGATGTATCTATATTAGATCGGATCATAATGCATTGCTAGATGCCGCTTATGATTTATAAATTAATGAGATTAATTTATTAACAATTGAGATATGGATCCTATTGGGTCTCTCTATCTGGCGAGCTGAAGAATAAAGAATTATTTATGTGGGATATAATTAGTTTCGCGAGCGGGTCGAGATCGGGACTAGGAAAATTAATTAATTTGACACCCCAAATACGAGAAAAAATTGAGCGTCGGTGGGACGAACTCAATTTATGGTAATTGGGTTCGATTTATTTGAACCTAGCACATGAAGGACGGAAATGGGCTCGAATTAATTCAAGCCCAACTTAATAAAATCAACTAGTTCGAATTGAATTAATTTGAATTGGGCCTTGTGTCTTTTGGCCCAATAACCTATTATTACATGAAATGAGATTTCATGTAAGGAAGATAAGTTTCCGTCTCCTTCATCTTCACGTAACTCGACCGCGAGAAAAGAAAAAAATCGAGCGATCGCTCACGACAATTTTCGCTACCGGTCACCGAAAATCAGCGAGGTCTAGCAGCCTCCTTCAGCTAGCTGGGGAGTGCTCTTGGTTGAGGTTCTCTACGTTGGGAAATCCGTGGTCGAACGAAACCTTCACCGTACAGGATTTTGATTTTGCTCGGGTTCTTCGATTTTCGGCCGAATTCGAGGTAAACGTGGCTTCCCCTTCACTTTTAGAACATGAATTACACGGTTTTAGGGCTCGATTTCACCCTTAGTACGGATTTGAAAGTTTCCGAAAGTTTCAAAATTGAGCCTCTATCCTACAAGGAATTGAGTTGTAATTTATATCCCCACTTTCTTGTTCTTCTTAAAAAGTCCTTTGTTTTCGTTTCTCAATTTCGTCTGCAATCTTCCTCCCAAATTCTTCTACAGAACAGTCTGCCACAATCCTTAGCTAATCACAATCTATTTACAACCAGGTTGTGATGAAATATCCAGCAAAACATCCGGGAAGTGGCGCTGATTCTTTCTCCAGTAGTGTGAAGTTTGCAGAGACACCAGAATCTTTCAAACAGAGGATTTCCTCTATTTCCTCTGTTTGCTGAAACATAGTTGAACGTCCAACAATCTGACGTGTATTCTCCCATCCAATGATGTGCATTTTAATTGCTGACGAGGATATCACAGTCATTGGTTGTAGGTGGCTTGCAAGCGTTGATGTGCCTTGGATCCACGGCTCAAATTATTTCACAATTTTGTTCTGCAATTAGCATTTCTTTTTCGGCTTGTTTATAAGTGAGGCATTTGTAATTAACGACACTTTTTTACACTTCGATAAATTAAAAGCCCAAAAAGAGTGGGAGATTTTCTCCCCTGAAATTCAACTGTTTCCAACCGTTTTTCAATTCAGAACTCTGCAACATTCTTCTTTTTCGATTTCATGGTATCAGAGCGATCTTAGATCCGTTATTGATAGCTGCGTGTGAATTGAGCGGTTGTAATGGGAAAGGATGATGTAAATGATGATATGATCTTAGCTACGGAGAAGGAGCTTCAGATCCGCTGCAAACTAGATGAATTGATGGAGGAGCAGCTGCTTGTTCATGGATCCGAAAGCCCTGGAATGCAGCTGGTCACCGTATTGTTGACAAAAACAAATTTCCTTATCTGGAATAGTGGAATGGTTTCAGCCTTGGAAGCAAAATTGAAGGTAGGCTTTATTGACGAAAGTTTTGCGAAAACCTGATAAAAATTCACATCTATTTCTGAAGTGGAAACGTGCGAATAGCCTTGTGTGTTATTGGATTAAGAATGCTATGGTGCCACATTTGACTAAGCAGTTTATGTTTGTGCTTGATGCGAGAGAGCTATGGGAGAATTTAGAGACACGATTCGGAACATCAAACTTGCCACTCTTGTTTGATATTAAAAGGAGCATTGCAGCCTTAAGACAAACTAATCAGACAGTATGTGAACACTATGGTATTTTGAAAATGCAGTGGGATCAATACAGACAGCTAAGGCCACTACCACATGTGGAAGGAGAAGTAGGCATTCTGCTTAAAGACCGTGAGAATGAAAACAAAATAATGGAGTTTTTGATGGAGCTGAATGAGATATATGACTCTGAGAGAGGACGGATAGTGAATATTGATCCATTGCCTGGTGTTGAGAAGGTTTATAACATGATTGCTACTGTTGAGAAGAACAAAGAAGTAAGTGCTCATATGATTGGCCGAGATGATTCCTTGAACAAAGCAATGTTGGCAAAGTCCACATTATGGAAGAAAGATGATGCTAGTAAATCTAGAGTGGATAGGAGCAGTTTGAAGTGTGCACAATGTGGTAAAACTGGACACATAATAGCAAATTGCTACAAGCTGAAGGATTGTACACATTGTTGAAAAATAGGGCATGTGGTGTCACAATGTTATAAGCTCAAGGGATATCCAGACCGTTGGAATGATCAGAGGAAAAATAATGCTGTAGTAAATGTTACTGAAGGGAGTACACCTTTGGATTATGGCGTTGAAGGAAACATCTATGAGCTTATTGGAAACATGCAAAGGGATCTGAGCAAATTGATGAAAGGGAAAGAACCTGTTGATCAAGTGAACCTTGTCCACTTTGGTGACTTTGCAGGTACCTCTATCATGTCAACTATTGCTTGTGTTAATAAATCTTATATAGCGAATCAAGATTGGGTTGTAGATACAGGTGCTACGAGTCACATGTGCACTGAGTTGTCTGAGTTGTCTAGATTCATGTTGATGTCTGGGGGCCATACAAAATAGAAACTCTCAGCCACTGTTAATACTTTCTAACAGTGGTGGATGACAAGAGTCGATGTACTTGGACCTACTTGTTTCAGCTCAAAGAGTAGGTGCCTAGTTTGCTTGAGAGTTTTGTGCACTGGGTGAAAAATCAGTATCATCGAGGTGTCAAAACAGTTAGAACAGATAATGGAACAGAATTTATTAACTCACGGTGTTCTGCTTTCTTTGCACATGATGGAATTACGCATCACAAGAGTTGTCCTTACACTCCCCAGCAGAATGGGAGAGTTGAAAGGAAGCACAGGCTGCTGTTGCAGGTTGCACGGACACTTCTGTTTCAATCCAGATTGAGTAAGAAGTTTGGGGGTGATAGTGTTCTTACGGCTACATGTCTAATCAACAGATGGCCAAGTTTTGTTCTAGACTGGAAATCTCCTTTTGAAGTTCTGCAAAATGAGAAACCTCAGCTTGATGATCTTAGGATTTTTGGATGCTTGTGCTTTGTTCTGAATGTTGCTCCTGGTAAAGATAAGTTCGATCCACATTCCTCTCGTGGTGTTTTTGTTGGGTATGCAGCATCTCAGAAAGGGTACAAGGTCTATATTCCAGAGACAAAGAAGGAAGTGATTTCCAGGGATGTCAAGTTTTTTGAATCGATTTTTCCTGGTGGTCATGACTTGAATGATGAAAATTTGAAGGAGGTTCTCTAGTCTCATGTTGATGATGATAATGAGGGATTACCCAACATAACTGGTTGTCAAGAAGCTGCAACAGATCCTGGTATCATACAGTCACCACACCAGTTACAGATGTACATGACACATTAGCTGAAGCACATATAGAGGTGGATGCAGCAGCACCGGAGGATCCTGCTTCCTCCTCTTCTTGCAGCACACTGATGCATCCACCATGCTCCCTCCAGTCAGGCGCAGTCTCAGGTCTCATAATCCCCCAGCCTGGTTGTCAGATTTTTATACAGCCTCTGATGATCCACAGGAAGTCTCCCGTCATTATTGTGAGTTTGCTTCTAATCTTTCCTCTGTCACAAAGCCTAAGCATTATAACCAGGCTCGGACTAATCAGAAATGGGTTGAAGCTATGCGTGCTGAGCTAGCTGCTCTCCAACAGAATGATACATGGGAGCTCACGGACTTGCCTGAAGGCAAGAAGGCCATAGGGTCTAAGTGGGTTTATAGAGTGAAGTGCAAGCCTGATGGAACCATAGACCGTTACAAGGCACGGTTGGTTGCTAAAGGATACACTCAAGTTGAAGGTGAGGACTTTGATGAAATCTTTAGTTACCGTCCGTTTGTTCTTTGCAATTGCTGCTGCTAGGAGCTGGGATATTCAGCAATTGGACATCAACAATGCCTTTTTACATGGCACTTTGGAGGAGGAAGTGTTTATGCATCCCCCTCTTGGCTTTGATGGGGCCAAGAACGGCCAAGTTTGTCGGCTAAAGAAGTTCTTATATGGCCTCAAACAGGCATCTAGACAATGGAATCTCACTTTCACAGCTGCTCTCACAGATTATGGTTTCAGTCAATCATATAACTACCCTTGCTTCTTTATCCTGCATTCTGCAACTTTCCAGCTGTTCTTGTTGGTCTATGTTGATGATATAATCATCACTGGTACTTCTTCTTCAAAACTGCAGAGGGTAAAAGTGTTTCTACATTATACTTTTACCATAAAAGACTTGGGCTCAGTCAGATTTTTCCTCGGTATGGAGGTTGCTAGATCAGCTGCTAGCTTGTATATCAGCCAGAGAAAATACATCAGGGACCTTTTGAGTGACTGCGGTTATCTTGACAGTTCATCAGTTCCTACCCCTCTTCCTTGCAACATGCGGTTTGATGCAGAGGAGTATGAATCTTCACCTCCTTACCACAATCCTGAAAAATACAGGAGGACAGTTGGGCGATTGTTGTACCTAAACTACACTAGATCAGACATCACTTATGTCGTGCAACAGCTTAGCCAGTATGTTGAGCTTCCTCATGATGTGCATTGGAGTGCCGTGATACATGTGCTGAGATACTTGGCCAATCATCCCACTTTGGGCCTCTTCTTTCCTAGTGCTTGTGAGCTGAAACTGTCTACTTACAGCGGGGCTGATTGGGGTAGCTGTAGAACTACCCGTCATTCTCTGATCGGGTTTTGCATCTTTCTGGGGCCTAGTTTGATCTCGTGGAAAATGAAGAAATAGCCCGCCATTTCTTGTTCTTCAGCAGAGGCCGAGTATAGAGCCATGGCAGCTGCTGATCGAGAACTTCTCTGACTCTCATACATGTTGAATGATTTCAGAATTTCTGTTCCACTACCAATTTCCTTTTGGTGTGACAATCAAGCAGCGCTGACCATCACTGCTAACCCCGTGTTTCACAAGCATACGAAGCATATTGAGATAGAATGCCACGTTGTTAGAGATCAATTCAAGGCCGGCTTCATTCTGCCAGCTTATATCTCCTCTCATGAACAACTTGCTGATCTCTTTACAAAACCGCTTGCTGATGCTGTTTTTCGTTATTTCTTGTCCAAGATGAGTCTCTGGGGAGCTCATCTTGAGAAGGGGTGATGAAATATCCAGCAAAACATCCAGATTGCATTACCGCTGATTCTTGCTCCAGCAGTGTGAAGTTTGCAGAGACACCAGAATCTTTCAATTCCTCTGTTTGCTGAAACAGAGTTGAACGTCCAACAATCTGACGTGTCTTCTCCCATCCAATGACGTGCGTTTTAATTGCTAACGAGGATATCACAGTTATTGGCTGTAGGTGGCTTGCAAGCGTTGATGTGCCTTGGATCCACGGCTCAAATCAATTCACGATTTTGTTCTGCAATTAGCGTTTCTTTTTCGGCTTGTATATAAGTGAGGCATTTGTAATTAACGACACTTTTTTACACTTCGATAAATCAAAAGCCCAAAAAGAGTGGGAGATTTTCTCCCCCGAAATTCAACTGTTTCCAACCATTTTTCAATTCAGAACTCTGCAACATTCTTCTTTTTCGATTTCAGGTTGTTACATAATGCTACAACGATTTTCCATAAAATCATTAGAAAAGCGGTGCCCAAAATAGGGAAAAAAAATTCAATCACAAAGTTGGTTGCTGGAGATACACTGAAATACCGAAGCTCCACCAACTTTGCTCGGAAAATACTATCGGAGCAATGACCGTGGCTTCGCCGGCTTCTCCACAAAACCCAGCGTCATATGCAAACTATTCTTCCTCAGCTATATCGTTTGGAGCTTCGCCGTCATCCTCCTCGTCCGGTGACACTACATGCATAGACTTGAGCTTATCAGCACTCATGTCGATATCCATTTTACTCGAGTTCAAGGATATTTCAGGTTATGAGCTTCTTTGTTCAGCAAATACCGAATTTACGATGGTGCCCGCCGGTGACAATTCAGGCGTTTAGGGTTGTTCTTGGTCGCACAGAAATGGAGCCACTGTAATTTCAGCTGATTTTAATTTTTGGCAACATATTCTAAAATAGCCTAGACCACATGCCCGGTCAAATGGCCCAATCAGAGTCCTAAAGCAAGGCATGGGTAGGGTATTGCATTAGGAGAGACTAGGAGCAACTAGGGATTGGCCATTCGGATTTCAGAATCACCGAATCCTAAAATCTCAAAAATTTTGAAGACTTCTGGATTACGGGATTGGAACGGGAACGTCTGTGCTGCTCCCGAAATATTTCGGTTTGTGAATGGAAATAGACTGTACAGCTCCCGAAATTTACAAATAGGTCATTTGGAAAAATGGAATTTGGGATTCCCAAAATTTTTGGGACTTCGGGATTACGGGACGGGGACAAGAACGCCGGTCTATTCCCAAAATATTTCATTCAGGGAACGAGAATAACCAAAATCCCGAATGGCCATCCCTATGAGCAATAATCGGTAATGACCATTACCGATATCGTACCAAAAAATTTTGGTAATAAACTTTAGGTACCGATATCGAATCGAAATACCAATATTTTGTTAAATAATAATTTTTTTAATATTTTATCAATTGAAAAAATGATGTCATTTAGAGTCAAAAAAATCAAAAAAAAGTATTAGTACCAAATCGGTAAAACTGATACCGACCAAAAAATTTCGACAATGGTATTTGATACCGATACCGAAATACCCAAAAAAAAGTCAATTTTTTATATTAATTCCTTTCGATTTTTGGTAATACAAAAAATTGACGAGAATTTTTGTGTTCATGTTGGCAATTTCTAATGTACAATTAATGCCTATGTGCTGGCTGGATTGGGCTCACCCCTGCGAGAGAATCATAGAAGATACAATTAATCAATACCTTATAATTGGGGTTAGGTAATAAGGCCCTGTTTTGCGC
>JAOWBN010206501.1:0-14298 GCA_028565015.1 Pinguicula moranensis | reverse complement strand
GTAATCTTTCTAAGATGCATTTGTTACCCGAAATAATTGATGTAATGCATAAGTATTCTTTATCTTTTTCGTTCATAGTCTCGATATGATATCAATTTTGACTAATATCTTTAAACCTCAATAAATTTCATCGAGACTTAGATGAAAATAAAGGATCATCAGTTGAGTATATTGTATTGTTGCACTATCTGCGAGACATGCATCTTCCTCTTTTAATTTTGATAAATATGTAATCAACGAAATCAAACTCATTATAATGTAACTATTACATAATAAATAAGGCATAATAGTGAGAACAAAGCTTAGATATTTTTGCCATTATTCATAGGATTAGGGTGGACAAAAAATTAGCAACACCTAATTGTGTCGCATCAAATTTGCCATGGAGGAAATTATCTTGATCAAGATTCATCTCTACATTCGGCATTGGATTTTGAACAAAGTTTGTCTCCGCATTCTTCCCTTTAGATTTTGAAATTTGATAAAGTTCTACAAGGTACTTTGGCGTATGACAGGTACGCACATTGATGATAAATATTGTCTACATTCTTCTAGCCCTGAGATTCTTTGTTGCAACCTTAGAGACTTTTATTTTTCTCCCACTTATGGTGGTTATATGTATTATTTGGATTATTGCGGCGAGAGTAATGATGATTTCCCTGATTTTCACGTCCAAGACCATGACCACGGTGGGGGCCTTGGTTATATGTATTCACATTCACTTTCGGGAATGGAGCAGAACCATTGGAGTGTGGTTGATGATTTTTCATCTGTAACTCGTTATTTTGTTTAGCCACAAGAAGACACAAAATCAGTTTGTAGTACTTCTTAAAACTTTTTTCACGGTATTGCTGCTGCAAAAACATATTAGTGGCATGAAAAGTAGAGAATGTTTTCTCTAGCATGTCTTCATCAGTAATATTTTTACCACATAACTTCAGTTGAAAAATGATTTTTAACATGACAGAATTATATTCGCTTACAAATTTAAAATCTTGTAAGCGTAAATGCAACCAATCATAACGAGCTTTTGGAAATATCACCATTTTCTGGTGATCATATCTCTCTTTAAAATTTTTACAAAAGATCTGCAGGATCATTTATAGTAAGGTATTCTGCTTGAACCCCCTCATCAATATGGTGACGAATAAATATCAATGCTTTTACCTTATCTTGTTAAGATGCTTTATTTGCATCTTTTATGGTATCTCCAAGACCCATAGCATCTAAATGTATTTCAGTATCAAGAATTCGTGACAAGTAGTTTTTTCCGGTGATGTCAAGAGCAACAAACTCAAGTTTTGAAAGATTAGAAATTATAACACTAATTGAATAATTTTACCTCGCGCTTGTAGTTCGGCAATAAAGTCATGTTGATAACATGTTGTGAAATCGATGATAATAACAATACAAAGGATAATAGAAATCCAGAAGATCACATCTCTTTTGCAAAAAGGAATCTATACTTTACTCTACAAATATTCTCTACAACTTTTCTTCAAAATTCATGAATAATTTCTCTATGGCTTCATAGCCTATTTATAGATAAATAAGAACTCGTCATTTTCTCCACTTGTTGCTTCTTCATTGGTGGGATGACATGGCCACAATGACACATCATTTTTTTTCCATTTGTCGCTTCTTCGTTGGTGGAATGACATGACCACAATGACACATCATTTCTTCCATTTGTTGCTTCTTTATTGGTGGGATGACATGTTATGATACTCACTCACAACAGGCTTCAATAAATAGAGAATTGTCAATATACATTAGTTTCTAGGAGGGTAGATTTCACACAATGCAACAGTAGTGTCTTCTGAACATGAATAAGCCAATAGTCTGCTGCTAGCTGAGCATGAGACGACATTACAAGTCGACTGATGGTACTTTAGTATTGCCAAAGGATTCGCTTTGTGGTAGTCGAATCTCCTCACCTTGTGATCCAGCCAGCAATGAAAACAATTTTAATGTGAGGCAGAGCCGATGAATATTTATGCCTTTCCTTGTCTAACAAAAACATCCCCATTGCCAAAGAAAACCCCTAATCTGAACCAGAAGATAAAGAAGGCTGGGGTATTAACTAGAAGCCAATCCAAAAAGCAGACTGATTGTGATGTTGCAAACGCACAAGTCACTCTTGATAAATGGTTAGGCGACATACATCTTCATAAGAGCCAGATGGAGAATCCACAGCGGCTAAATGAGGAAGATGACAGAGTAATGGAAATTGGTGCAGATCTTGGTATTACCTATGGGGAAAAGCATGAATTAATCCATCAGCACATAGTGCGCATGAATGGACACATGAGGAAATCTCATAAACCTCTGACTCCGGGCAGCGGTAAGAAAGGTGAGGAGTCCCATAACCAACGAAAGTTGTAACCTACAACATTAGAGACCTCAACAACCCAGGGAGGATGAAAAGATTAAAAGCTTTCAAAATGAAAGAGAATCCAGACTTCCTAAGCTTACAAGAAATAAAGGTAGAGTGGATGAGCCAGAAAACACGTGCTAAAATATGGATGGACAGAGACTTCGATTGGATGCACATGGGATTAGATGGAAAGTCAGGAGGTTTGTTATGCATCTGGAACAAGCACAAATTCAACATTACCTCCACATTTTTGGATAGAGGCATTCTGGGAATTACAGGCCTTTAGTCTAAAGAGACAACACATGCCATTATGCTAAATATTTATGGCCCAAGAGATCTTCCCTAAGGTGCAACAGTGGCAGAAAATCAGAGAATTCCTAGATGATAAAGAGGAAAAAAATGGTGTCTCATGGGAGATTTTAATGCAATACTCAAAAAGGAGGAAAGAAAAGGTACAACTCATCAACCTAACACTGCTTAACTAGAGGCTTTTAATGAACTGGTCAGAGACTTGCATCTGATAGACTTGAAAATGAAAGGCAAAAAATCACCTGGCATATTAAGTCTCTCAAAGCCATGAGCCGGCTAGATAGATTTCTAGTTAATGATAAATGGATTGGCAGCGATATTAACTGGATTCAAACAGGATTAAAAAAGGATGATTCTGACCATTGTCCTGTTAGCGTATGCTTTAAGGTGCAAAACTAGGGTCCAAAGCCCCTTAAGGTCCTTGATAGCTAAATTGAAGACAGAACTTTCACAGAAATGATCAAAGGGATCTGGACCATTACTAACCCATTAGGTTATGCAATATTTAGAATCAAAATTAAGCTAAAAGCCCTTAAAGCTGGCATAAGACAATGGAATCTTGCTGCTCCAAGGAACCTGGCAGATCAACGAGGATTGATTTTAGAGAAGATTGCAGCCTTAGGGCATCATGCGGAAAATCTCAGCCTCACTGCTAGTCAAGAATCAGACTTGAATATGTTGAATGAGGAACTTCACAAAGTAACCACCATACTGGATAGCCTCACCTTTCAGAAAGTAAGGATAAATTGGATTCAACAAGGAGATTCAAATACCGCTTACTTTCACATGATTCTAAATTGCAACAGGAGAAAGAACTATATTAATGGAATCTGAGACGATGACACATGGCTAGAGGAGCCGGATTTGGTGAAACAATGGTTCAAGAACCATTTCCAAGCCTTGTATACTAAATTACTTTGGGAGAGACCAAAGATAACCAATGTGACATTCACAACCCTCAGCTCTATGGCACAAAGATACTTATTATCTCCCTTCAGTGAACAAGAAATTAAGAATGCAATCTCTGCATGTAGAAGTAGCAAGAGTCCAGGCCCGGATGGGTTTAATTTTAAATTTATCAAGCACTTTATTGAGCTCTTGAAATCTGATATTTGTTGCCTATTTCAGAAATTGTACAGGCACGGGAAACTGGCCAAAGGAAGCAATGCATCTCATATAACTCTCCTGGCTAAGATGGACTCCTCTCTTCATGTATCGGACTACAGGCCTATCACTCTGATAAGTTCAATGCCAAAAATAATGTCTAAGGTATTAGCCATCAAAATGAACACTATTCTCCACGAGGTAATCTCCCTAACACAAATGGCTTTTATCCCGAGAAGAAAATTGCTAGATGGCATTGTGATAACTCATGAGGCAATTGATGAGGTAAAGAAGCTCAAAAAGGAGGCATTCATTTTGAAAATTGACTTTGAAAAGGCTTTGACACTATCAACTGGGCATATCTCTATGATGTTATGTTCATATGAGATTTCCTAGATGCTGGGTGTGCTGGATCAAAGCAATACTCGAATCTGCCTCAACATCTATTCTTATAAATGGGAGCCATACTAGTGAATTTTATCCAAGCCGTAGCTTGAGACAAGGAGATCCCTTGTCTCCTCTGTTGTTCCTAATTGTCGTTGAATGCCTCACTAAGATGATATAGAAAGTTGCAAATATTCAGATATTCATAGGCTGGACAGTTGGTAGAGACAAAGTCCCTCTTACTCATCTGCAATTTGCAGATGACATTCTAATATTTGGGCACATAGATTGGAGAAACATCTTAACCATAAAGGCGATACTTCAAAAATTTTGAGTTAGCCTCTGGACTACGCATCAACTTCTCTAAAAGCAAACTAGTTGGCCTCAATATCTAACCACTGCTAGTAGAAGATATGGCAGCTTATCTATCTTGTCAAAATGATCACTACCATTCTCCTATCTCGGTATTCCACTGGGTGCAAATCACAAAAAGCAAGATACTTGGAATTCAATCTTCAACAAATTCAATAGGTGGTTGAAGAACTGGGAGCAAGACTATATTTCAGAAGGTGGGAAACTCACTTTAATGAACTCTGTTCTGACCTCCTTACCCACACATTTCTTTGGATTCTTCAAGGCTCCAAACTGTTTTACCAAAAAATTAGAACAATTGCAGAGAAACTTCTTGTGAGGACCTACTAAAGACCACAAAAAAGTGTGTTGGGTTTCATTGGAAAAGGTGACTGCACCATCAGAATCAGGTGGCTTTGGAGTCAAAAATCTTAAGACACTTTAATGATGCCTTGTTAGGCAAATGGTGTGTCAGACTACTTTCAGGAGAAAATGGTATGGTCCTTGACATTATTAACTCAAAATACAGACACAGAGAAAATAGTATGGTCCTTGGCATGGCAAGCAGCTTCGCTACAGGTGAAGCAGAAACTCTAGTTAGGATCTGGAACGGGATTACTCCAAGAAAGATTTCCATCTTTGCTTGGAAAATGGTGCTAGGCGCCATTCCAGTAAAAGTAACTCTCCAGCAGAGGCACATTATTCCGGCAGATCAGGAGACCTACTGTCTTGTCTGTAAATCCGAACCTGAATCCATCTCTCATCTATTCCATAGTTGCTGTTTTAGCTTGCTGGTGTGGATACAAGTATACAGTTGGTTGGAAATTATTAATAGCCCTCCCATACAACAACAAATTCCCATCTTCGAGGAATTCATGAATATTAAACCAATAGGTGTCAACGAGGATATTTGGAAATCACTATGGCTGTCAATGATGTGGTCCCTGTGTAAAAATAGGAATGCAGCCCATTTTCAGGCACATCTTTCCTCAGCTACATAAATTACATAGCAGATTCAAAGGGCTGTGTGGCTATAGACAAAGGCTAAATATCCTGCTAGATTTCATTAAACCTTATCTGATTGGCTTCATAATCCTATATCGTGTTTTGCATCAATATGATACATGTGCTTTGGTGCAACATTTGATCAACAACATATACATCCTGATTTATTGGTCTATTTTGTATCTTGCACAAACTCTATGTTGCTGAGCACAGGGGGTTAGAAATAGTAAATAGCCAGCTAATCTTCTCATTACAGGAATATATAGTAGATTGCATGTCATATGAATATTATCATTGGAACTACTTGATCTATA
The DNA here is from genome assembly GCA_028565015.1 of Pinguicula moranensis. Classification (NCBI taxonomy): domain Eukaryota; kingdom Viridiplantae; phylum Streptophyta; class Magnoliopsida; order Lamiales; family Lentibulariaceae; genus Pinguicula; species Pinguicula moranensis. The sequence continues at coordinate 8,454 of JAOWBN010206501.1, read as the reverse complement.
ATCATGCTGACTGATGCCTGACAATCTTGTAGTTGGGGAGCAACCGTGTATTCTTTGTCACACCAGCCTGCTAAGATGTTGTATTGCTCACTAGGTCCTTAATGTTACTCATGTATATATTAGCTCTGTTAATCCAGACTGCAGGTCTTTAATAAGCTAGAAGCACAAGACCAGATTGTCCGTGGAAGGGTTTTAACCCAACAGACACAAGACCAAGAAGAGGTTAGATTGAGGTAAGACAAGAATATTCAGGCAACCGACTAGACATAAGCTATGGCAAAAGATCACAGATGCACAGCAGTACCTGGAAAATTCTAGCGGCAGGTAAATGGGTACTGTCCTAGATCAGTGGCATACAGGTAACTGAGCACAGAGACTAAGAATTTCAGGTACACTCTCTCTTGTTCCTCTTCCTAAATAGATGATCAATAGTAGATGCGGCCTTGGGAGGATTTAAAGCCTGCCTTAAGAATTCTGCAAGTTTGGCTCAAAATTAGCTTTCTGCTCTTGTGCGGTACAGGTATACAGGTACTCACAAAAGATAGACCGAGATCTTGAACATCATGTGCACTCAGACATGGGGACAGCTCATCCCGATAGCACAACCAATTAACACATGACGTAAAGAATACATCACTCTCAATCTCCAAAAGCTTTCAGGCACGTAGGCAAAGCTGTGTACTAACCCATCGTCTTATACTAAAGTCATAGGTGAGTTGTATGATAAGTTGACAGCTACAACCCTTGGCACGCAATAAAATAATAAATACATTGAGGGCTTGATATGTTGATAGTAAAGATACCTGCTGCTTGTACTCTAAAAGTCGTAGGCGAGCTGTGTACCATCAGGAGATGATAAGCTGACAGCTACGAACCTCGGCGAGCAATAAAATAATAGATTAGGCGATCTGCTTAGCGGAGGAGAATAGAGATCACTGATGTATTTATATTTATTTTATGTGGTTGATTGGTTGTACTTGTAAGAGCGGGTTGTGCTCTTTGGTGGAAACTCTTTCTGTAATTATTTTCTTTAATGAATTTTGGTCTACAAAAAAAAAACAATTTAATGTCTCGATGGATTAAAGTTCTAGCTATGTCATTATATGAATTCCGAAATTTATTTTGCGTGTCATGAAGCAAGTTATTAGCGGAAGCGTAATATATTGTGTATATAAACATGCATAACAAAAAAATTAGAATTCCTTTCTCATGGATCTTGCTAATTTACACAACTTAAACATCAAGGGCAAAAAATCATTTTTTCTTCAAGTTGTCCAAATATCCACCCTCTATGGTAGTCCACACCACCACAACCCTTGATAGTTTATATAACCTTTTGTACAATTTATATGTGTATTTTTGGAGTGCTAACTCCACATTTGAAGTATAAGAAGATGAGAGGAAAAATTGCATCAAGTGCAAATTGTTTACCCCTTTCTCTATGCTTTCGGATAGAGAGGAAAAGTAGAGAGAACCCCTTTGTTTCTTCTATTAAGACTTGCAAATGTATCAACCTCCGCATATGAATGTATTATGATATTTATAGAGGTTTCCGTGAGTTTAAGATAGTTGATCAACATTTGATCCTAACCATACATGTGTTTGATCTTTGGACAACGCTTATTTAGGTGTCAAGGTTTCGTAGAATCAAACCATACAACTAATCTACACAAGTCTTTGTATATTATTATACCATTGCATGTAAGTTCATTGGTCATACAACTTTTGCATGTAATCTAATTGGAAGAAAACATGTCACAACTATATATATCAAATGAAAAATGTTATAGCGCACAAATTTTTATGCACAAATATCACAAAAATGGTGGATACCACATGCTTAACACCAATTCCCACGTATATATAAGTTATAGGAATTTTTCACTAATTTGTATATATAAAAAAATATGTATATATATATATATTAGTCAAATCCAACTAATGGAGTCTTCATGTATATAATATACATCCACAAACTTATGTTTGTTACATTTGTGACCCCCTAAATATAAACAAGTCTTTGAAGTTTCATAAACTTTATTTTGACCTCTATACTTTACCTTAATTACAAAATGACCCTTCAAGAATTTGATGTTAATGTGTGTAACCCTATAAGTTCCCAATAATTTGGCAATGGACCTTAAATTAACATAATCAAATTATGGTTAATGAATTACACCTTTGTAATTCATTAATCCCTAATTCAAATTCATAAACCATGAGTGAGTAACCTCTACCAAAATATCATGGCCCTTAAGCATTGAAAATAGTCATGTAAGGAGATTCTCTTTCAAAAAATTAGCTCTCGTGTAATTAATATCCTTTCATCTTATTCATATCCCAAACTTGTATATTTGAGATTATTTGTTATCCTTATTAATAAACATACGATTTCTTGTACCAAAAATCATGATCATTGAGTATTAATTAGAAACTTCTTTCTAATTCAACTCGTGCTTTGCAAAGGCTTTCATGACTTTTTACAAGTGGCCATAGAATTTTTTTTTTTTAACGATTTAGGAGCGGTGAATTCTTTGTTGATCACTTACAACCTTTTTGTACTTCGAATCACTCTCAAGGCTACCCATTGTTAGTAATTCCGAATAGAACCAATGATTGACCTCCATACTAAAAATCTCTACGTAGTGATCTCAAGTCTAAGGATCACTTACACCCACTATTCTTAAGAATGTCAACCATCGACAATATGATGATTTCTATATGGGTCAATCCAACATACTTGTCTACTACAAACATCCATGTTTCTAGCTTAAATGTCTATACACTATAGTTGATGAGATCAACTATTTCCTTCAAAAGGAATTGACTTAGAACATGTTAACTTATTCGTATTAGTGATGTCTTATCGCACTAATACTATGGTTAGGGATGTTTAGAATTGATAACGTAAGTATAGTGGTCTCATCGTCACACCTCTTTGTGATACGCTCTAAGTTATCAACTCTAAGCTTTACTATTTAGAATGCTATAAATAAAGCAAGTAAATAATCAAATAGTAAATGTTTTTTTTGTTAAGTATCAAATAGTAAAGGTTGCTACAATCATATATACAACATTAAATTGTTAATACAAAAGTTCAAGGTGATCGGCCTTAGGACATAAACTAAAAGTAAGGCTGCTCCAAACTGGCCTCATTCTTGATTACAAAAGATCGCGTGGATGGATCTAATGTGAACATTGCAATTTTCTCAAAAGCAATTCTAGAAACCCCTCCTCTGCATCCACAGTCAACACACAAGCTTGGAACTTGTTATGAAAGAAATTTCAGACAAGTCAATTGCAGGCTCGAATTCCTCGGAGCCCACCAAACCATGAATCCATCTTCATAGCCGGATATAACATTTGCATACCTCTCATATTGAGTAGGTAAAAATGCTTTTACAGACATGCACATTCCCTCTTGGCTTCTGATGAGGTAATTGTATAAGCCTTTGGGCAATATTAACATCCCATATTTTAACAATAGACAGATCTTCCCCAGTTACAACAACACAGTTAGGCCTTTTCACCTGTTCATCACCTTCAAGCTCGGTTGAACTCTTATCACTACCGAAATCCTCATTTTTGTGTTGATTTCTTATTACTTCAGTTGACTCAATTTTAGTATGGGGCTCGTTCAACAACGAGAGCTTGCAGAAGTGGTAAGACTTTGTCCTGATTGTAGCTAGTGGACTCCTAGACACTCCACCTTCTGCTATGTATGATGCAGGTGCTAACATAGAAGATGGTGCTGAGTTGTTCGATTCAACTTTAATGAAATTAAAGTACCATAAGGTGGCAGATCAGTACAAAAATAAAAAGTAGGGGCGATAGTTTTCTAATTGGGGCATGTTGTAGTCTTTTGGTCATAACTTTGGCTATAGTGATCAAAATCACTTATAAGACCCTAATCCAAAAACTTCTTCTCGGCGCGCACGTAGTCCTCATGTGAAGCACAATGTGCCTTGATCATCGACCTTAAATTCCGCTATTTTCTCTTTCAAAAAATTATTTTTGGTTAATTTTGCTATTTTTTTGTAATAAATTAATCTATTAATTAGTCCCAATTCGGGCCTAATTTATGGTAGATTAATTGATTTGATTTGCACTTTAATTATGAGTGATTTTCAGAATTTGTCATTTTTGGCCTGTTTTGACTATTTACGATCTTTGGCTATAAAGTCCGACTTGTGGACATGGTTTCAAGGATGCTGAAATGATATTGAATAAAAGTAAAACCTAGAAAAAAAAATTCTAATTCTTTGGGCAAATATGTGTTTTTCCTTGCATTACTTTTGAACTAGTTAGCCAACAGAATAATCACTGTTGTGCACGGCGTCAATGTCCCAATACTTTATAGTTTCATCTCTTTCTTGACTAATAACTCCATTTTCGCCATTAGCTGCAACACTAATGATATTGTTGACCATATCTCCACCAACAGTGCACAATCTCAGAGGCTCATCAGCATATCTTAAGCAAAATCACATGAAGACAACTCCAGCCCCAAGATGAAGATTCTTCACATGTCGCATACATTCACCAACACACACATGCATCAAAATAGCCATATATATTTTGTACCTGTAATCAAGAGAATATAAGAAGGAGAAGTTAGAAATGTAGCCGTTAGATTATTTAGTCTATAAGAAAGACGTAACTATTTTTTGTATCATCCAAGCTGGAATACAAATATGGCTTTCTCCACCTTCACCAAAATTCCTTATTAAACCTTGTCAGATACCATGAGCAGCAGCACTGTGTACCCAAGAGGATGAAATTGTGCGATGCTGCACAGTATCCCAAATGCGCAACTCACAATCAGCTGAGCCGGTGAATAAGATGTTATCGATAGGATGAAAGCAAACGTCCGTAACAGAAAATACGTTTGATCAGGAGGCGGCTGCTTGCCCGTTTTTAGTCCAGTTTGCTCGTCAGAAAATACATCTCACACTTCGTCTACAACCCACTTCTGAAATAATCAGAAATATGAAAAATTGTTTCTCTCAGATCAAAGCTAGAGAAAGCAACAGCTAGGTAGCAGAAGGCAAACAGAAAAAAAGGCTCCGCCTTTAAAAGAAGACGAAGAACACAAGTTCACGAGGCACGAGGAAAGTTTTGTTTAAAGAAGAATTGTAGTAGTTAGGGACTTGGGAGAAACTATCTGGAATACAAGCATACAACTTGTACGGAACGGAACCCTCTCGGTCCTAAATAATTTATCTTTTATGCAATTTGGTTGCGAATGCATACAATTAAACAAAGATAACATATATCCCGTTATTTAGAGGGCTATTTTGTAAAAAAAAATAAAACAAATTATTGTATTATTTTGAAAATTGAATATTTGCTTCTATAAGCGTTTTATAAAGCTTATTCTATAACTACTAGGTTTAGAGACTTAATTTTTCAAGAATCTCTATATTTAAGCAATTTTTACAAACACGTCTCAAAATCTCTGATAAGACAATTTTAACTGCTTTCTCTATATTTGAACAATTTATTTCCGATCTTATTTACATGTTGACTTGGGGAAAATGTAGATTTCTTCCCATCATCAGCACGAAAAATTAAAGGGTTTTGAGAATTTGGGAAGGAAGCTGCTGTATAACGTATAAACCAGAAAGTACAATGCATTACCATCCATTATATAGGAAGCGAATACCAATCTGAACATCAAACACACGCCATAAAATGCAGCAGCAAAGACAAAAACTATCAACCAGAACAAGTAGAGAAACGAGAAATAGCGCTCCACAAATCACATATCGTATCCTTCGACCTGGATATGACGAATCTTCACAAATAAAACAAGATACGAAAGTTCAACAGGCAGGAAGGGCACTGGGAATAGCGAGACAAGCCATAAAAAAAAAAAAAGCACATAAACTTTTGATTGCTTTTGCTAGATCTTGTCGAGCTTTTCGGCCTTGACCACTGGATTGGCTTTAGCTATGGCATCCTGGCCAGCAGTGCGATAGTCGAAGTTGCAATCATGCTTGTCCGAGTAGCGATGGGACCCACAGAAAAGGTGACCGCAGCGGCATCTGAACCCAGTTAGGCCAACCCGTTTCTTGCAGGTGCTGCATCTGCTGGGGCCTTCTTTTGGCTTGGGCTCACTAGACTCAGCAGGGGTTGAGGCATTGAAGGATGGCAGAGACAAAGCTGTTGTTTCCACCTGAGCAGTTTTCGTGATTTCAGCATTTGCGATGATGGGTTCCTGCTGGCTGCCGAAAGATGATCCTTTGACAATGTTTTCTATTGATGATGCAGCAGCCTGTGCCTGTTCTTGTTTCAAGATTGAGTCCTTGTAACACTTAGAGCACATGTTCATGTTTGAAGCACTCCCAAAAAAGCCACAATTGTTCACACATAAGACAGGGCCTTCTGGGGAATGTTGACAACCCATCTCATCGTGCTCCATCGAAGAATTTTTCACCTGCACAAAGTTCGTTACAACTTATATTCCAATAAGATAAAATTCATCAGAATCAGATTTCTTGCAGCCTACAGGCAAACAGGGGAAGAAGAAAGAATAAAGAGAATACCTATTACTTATATAACTTACAAACTTATTAATTGAATAACCAAGTAAGGTAAAGTATATATTCTAATCTCATGACCTCTTCCTCTCAGAGTAAGCATTAAAAAATAATTACATGTGACTCATAACAGCTGACGCAAAATTTTCATCACAGGAAGGTAAGATATTCACATAATCTTAAATAATAAATTAGCATTAAGTAGATAGCAAAGGTTCATTATTTCTGAGAATTTAAACACAACTCCACAAAAGGTTATAAAGACAAACTGAAAATTTTTGCAGGCACCCGCGCATGTGTAGAGTTATGAGGACCGCATCTCATATTAAAGATCACAAATAGAAGAGAATAATTCCAATGGAGGTTTATAACAGCAAATTCATGTATTTCTAATGCATAGCCCCTACCAAAGATCTTAGCTTTAGAAATGTCCACTCACGGCAAAGAGCAATAAATTACAATAGACGAATAAAAAACGGTACATTCCCAGTACATGAAGCAATCTGTCCATTAAATGTAATAGCAAAAAAGATGGGATATTTGGCAAAAAGAGACAAGAATTTGTATCATTCCAAAAGAAATAGAACGTCAACGCCGTGCACCAATCCCCAACCCCAACCCCCTCAAACAGGTAAAAAATCCTGGAAAAAAAAGTTGTTTGTGAATCGCAATAATTAAACAAAAAAATTCAAAATCAATTTGAGAAACACACATAAACGATAAATAGAAAACGAAACACGAAAGAAACGATTCCGTTCGATCAATAAAAAAAAACCTAATCAAAAGAAACAAAATTCAAATTTTCATCACGCTTCAAAAATTAATTGCACAAAAACCCAGATACGAAAGGGTGGTCAGACAACAGATCCATAATCCATGGTCAACATAGACGCGTACCATCACAAGAAACAGAGCAGAAATCGGAAAAAGATCGACATAAAGGATAATAAGAAAGAAACCAACCGCAGAACTTCTGATATCTAAGAAAGAGACAAGTCTCCCGTTTCTCCCCGCAACGCTAATCGATTTGGAAGAAATTATTGAATTCGAATACAACTTTTTCTGGCCTCTTTTTCGTAATTTCAGGAGGTATATATAATGGTTTTCCAAATTGTTTGCGTGAGGAGAGAAGAAGAAACCTTCTCCCCTATGCAACTTGGGGCCAACGAACAATCTTTCCTGATTGAAGTCGTGGTCGAGTTTGTTTGTAGCGAATTTTATTAGTTTTTGTTCACTTTCCTATTTTACCCTTAAGATAAACTTTTATTAATAATTGCTTTTGCGGGATAAGGATAGGTGTCTTACAATAACCAACACTTAATTGAACCACATGTTAAATAATTGTAGAAATTAATGAATTCGACCGCATACACACCTACGTCTATATCAATGTTAATCCGAACAATTCAAGAAATTTTGGCTTTGTTATATATATATATAATAGGATCTGAATTCATTATTTGACATATTAATTGATACATATTCCTTAAAAGTCTAAATTTAGGGTTCATAGAGTTTAAGGTTTGAGATTTAAGGTTTAAATATTTAGTTTTTTAGGTCGTAGGATATAAATTTTAGGATTTAAGGCTCACAATTTATGATTTTTAGGATTTATGACACTAAACTCTAAAACCTACTAACTCTAAGCTTAAAAATTCTAAAAACCTTAAATTATGAGTGATAAACCCTAAAACTTATATTCTACGACCTAAAAAATTAAATATTTAAATTCTAAATTTCAAATCCTAAATTCTACCGATCCTAAACTTAAACTTTTAAGAAATATGTGTAAATTAATATGTAAAATAATGGGTCCATAGATTATTCCCATTAAAATATATTAAGATAATATATCCCTTGCCCCCCCTTAAAATAATAAATTTATATTTTTTGAAATGAAAAAGCTCTCCGT
>JAOWBN010206481.1:0-14300 GCA_028565015.1 Pinguicula moranensis | reverse complement strand
GTGAAGCTGATCTTTCTGTTCTCATTTATCATGGTAACAACCGTGCTCAGGATCCTCTTGAGCTAGCTAAGTATGATGTGGTGATTACGACGTATGCAATTGTTAGCATGGAGGTGCCAAAACAGCCTGTTGTTAATGAAAATGACCCTCGGGCTGGCTCTCCATGTAAAGAAGTTTCCACTTGTAGAAAAAGGAAGTCGGCCGATACGTCTGGTAAAAAATCCTCTCTCGGCAAAAAGAGTAGGAAAGGAATCGATGACGAATTAATTGAGAATATATCTGGTCCTCTTGCCAAAGTGGGATGGTTTAGGGTTGTGCTAGATGAGGCTCAAAGTATTAAGAATCACCGGACTCAAGTAGCTAGGGCCTGCTGGGGTCTCCGTGCTAAACGGAGGTGGTGCTTGTCTGGTACACCTATTCAGAATGCAATAGATGATCTTTATAGCTACTTCAGATTTCTCAGACACGAACCCTATGCTGTATTTAGGGTATTTTGTGAGCAAATTAAGCTCCCCATTCATAAAAATCCAAGGAACGGTTACAAGAAATTGCAAGCAGTGTTGAAGACTGTTATGTTGCGTCGAACTAAAGGTGAAAATGCTGTCAATTTGTAACTTTGCTCTAACTTTGCTTGACTTCCAATTTTGCAGTTGTGACAAATAACCATCTTTTTTAATGTCAATTTTTTTGCTTCAGAGTCCTGTGAACATTGGTTCTAATTTTCTTGTTGTCATATGTCTTGAATTCATTATTCTTTTCATGAGTGATGCAGAAGAAAATAGTGATGATATTTATCTGAATCAATACCTCCTTTTTATGCCTAAATTCTTCATTATCAGTTCTACCTCTGGATAAAAAAGGGGACCGGCATGGTGGGACTTACTTTTGGGGATTTTATATTGGGACTGTACTAACTCGTCTCCGTCGATTCATTCTTCATAGAATCTTCTAGTTTGAAAGAACATCGTGGAGGATCTTATTGCAATTTGTCCGTAGGTACCCTAATTGATGGAGAACCAATTATCAACATCCCCCCTAAAACTATAGAATTGAGGAAGATTGATTTTTCAGAAAACGAGCGGGATTTCTACAGCAGGCTGGAGGCTGAGTCACGGGCTCAATTTGCTGTATGTTTGCAATTTCGACAATCTCCTCCTATATGGAGATATTCTGTTGTAGTTTTAACACATTTTTTTGATGCATCTTGACAGAAATATGCAGCAGCTGGAACTGTCAAAGAGAACTATATTAACATATTGTTAATGCTTTTGCGGCTTCGACAAGCTTGTGATCACCCACTTCTCGTTAGGGGCTTCAATTCTAGTTCATGTACAACTTCCTCTATTGAGGTGGCAAAAACACTTTCTCGAGAGAAACAGAATTGTCTTCTCAAGTGTCTGGAAGCTTCGCTGGCAATCTGTGGAATCTGCAGTGTAAGCATTATTTGCTGGGCATCTCTTCACCACTTTTCATTCCTTGGTGATTGCTTCCATACTTTTCATATTCTATTGCTTTCTTTTTTTTTAGTTTTCTCTATGGATGTATCATCGTTTAAGCTACATTCTGATGCAAATAATGCTTGATAAAGTTTGTGCTTGTGGAGGAATGGAGGTGTGAGCATCTAAGATTTGTTTTGAGTGCTAGCAGCTTATTGGGTGTATTAAGAGTTTATAATTGTCACAGTCGCAGGATGATACTTGGATTCCAGTGTTTTCCTTTAGTGTCAAAGGGAGCAACTAATGTTACCTGGTCCAGCCTCATATGACCTGTCCTGTAGTCTTAATTGTGTAAAAGATTAGAAATAAATGATTTTAATGTGCTGTGAGATTGTGTTCAATTAAATTTATCTAGAGTTTGCGTATTTTTAGTTTGGTACGATTTGAGTATTTTTGTTTCTTATTTTTTCATTACTAGACATCTACAGAAATCTTGTGGTACTTCCCATTTATATATAAGAGATGTACTTTCATTATGTACCTTAGCTGATTCTGCTGGAAATGTGTACATTTTTCCATGAGAAACCTCTATATTCTTATTATTTCATTCTCACGGTATATTTTATTTGCAATCCATGATTTTCTTAATAATGCAATTACTTTACAGGATTCACCTGAAGACGCTGTTGTAACTGTATGCGGACATGTATTTTGCAATCAATGCATATCCGAGCATATAATAGGTGATGAGACACAGTGTCCAGCCAAGAAGTGCAGAACTAATCTCACTAAGTCGAGTGTATTTTCCATAGACACACTACGGGCTGCTGTGTCTGATCAGCTCAATACAGAAAATACTGCTAACTGCTCTCATTCTGATGTTTCACAATTCCCTGAGCCTCATTCACTAACATGTCCAGAAGATTCTTCCAAGATTAGGTCTGCTTTTAACCTTTTATTGGCTTTGTCACAACCGAAAATTCATTCTAGTGGTTCAAGCTTGTTAGATCTTAGTGAAGGAGGCAATGGTGGTACAGAAAAGTTTAGTCTGTGTGATCCTGGCAATACTTCAGGCACGAGTATACATTTAAAGAATTGTGATGAGGTTTCAGGAGAAAAGGCAATTGTGTTCTCACAATGGACAGGGATGCTGGATTTACTAGAATCTTGCCTGAAAAAATCATCCATTCAGTACCGTAGGCTTGATGGCACCATGCCTGTTGCCGCAAGAGACAGAGCTGTGAAAGATTTCAATAATCTTCCTCAGGTTAGTCTGAGTGATGATTTTCTTTATCTTTTATTCTTTTTAGGTTATCCAACCGAAACTCCCACTGCACGATTTGTGTAATCCCTTTCGCATGCTCATTTGATATTCATTGTTCAACTCTCCAGGTTTCTGTTATGATAATGTCTCTGAAGGCTGCAAGTCTTGGGCTGAACATGGTTGCCGCTTGCAATGTCCTACTTCTGGACCTTTGGTGGAACCCCACAACTGAAGACCAAGCAATCGATAGAGCACATCGTATAGGCCAGACGCGACCTGTTTCCGTTTTTCGTCTGACCATCAAAGACACAGTGGAAGACCGCATTTTGGCCCTGCAGGTACCCCCCTTCTTAATAAAGCTCTTCGTCTAATCACTACTAAAACAAAACCTCCTTTCAAGTAAGGTGCTGTTGTACTGAAAATCGAAGCAGATCATAAATCTAGTGGAAACATGAATTCTGATCTTCTGTGATCGTTCATTTGGTTTATAGTGTAAATTTAACTCTTTTTTGCTCATCTCCAGCAAAGGAAGAGAAAAATGGTTGCATCCGCCTTTGGCGAAAATGAATCGGGCAGTGGGCAGGCTCGTCTAACCGTGGAAGATTTGAAGTACCTCTTTAACGTTTGAATTTTGATTTGGTTCATGCTCATTTGTTTGCCTTGATTCTTTTTCAGCCAACAACTGCAGCTGCATTTTTTCATTGAAGCTTCAGTAAGGATCCTTAGGACTTAGGAGTTAACAGTAGTGTCAGTATAGCTGAGAAGCTAAGGTTTGAATTTGTAAGTAGAAATTATTTGGATCCTATTGTAAAAAGAAGAATGAAGAAAAGTAAATGGTATAGAATGAAACTGATTCTCGTTTCCAGGTCTATATGAAGGTGAAGGGGGTTGAGGAGTTCTCTCTTACCTCTGTTATTTTTTCAAGGCAGAGTAAATACATTCGATAGAAACTAGATACGCTTCTAGAAGTTCTGAGGGCTTATTTTGTCACTTGTTTTTTTGATTATTTTTTTTCTTTTTTTAGATTATTTCAAAAATAATATTTTAAAATTTTATTTTTATTTATTCATTGTTTTTTTCAACCAAAACTTTTTTTATGAATTAGGTAGGATTTTTTTAAATGATAATTTTATAAATAAATTAAAATTATTTTATTAAATTTAACTATAAATATATTTAATTAACTTAAAATTTCATTAAAAATATTATTTTAATATTTTATTTTTATAATTTTTTCAAATATTTAAAAAATATAAAATTAAAAGGAGTGTAAACTGTATGTAAAAATAAGCTTGAAAAGCTTCATGAATTTCGTAAAAACAAACCAAATCACACATACCCAATATATTCCGTCTTTATGCAGGGTCTGGGGGTGAGATGTACTCAGTCGTACCCTAACCTCTAAAAAAAAGATTAAAAGACTATTTTTGTGGAGACCATCGGCTCTTCGAACACACGCACACATACCCAAAAAAAAGATCGAAAGAGAAGAGAAAATACGGTGGCCGTCTACCTGCATAGACAAGGAGATGAATTAATATACATTTAATGAGTTGAGTCAATAAACAGATAAGTAAGTATTGAATTTCGTAAAGATAAAAAATATTGAATTCATGATTAATAAGAATCTGCAAGGCAAGGACAACAATAGTTCCGGAATTTTTTCCTGAGTCAAAACTTTTTTGTTGCGGTGAAAGTAATCTATCCAAAATAGACTAACCAAGTTAGGAGCAGAATCCGGGAAATGATATAGCGCAAGAAAATCATAAGAATTGTGGGTCCCATGTGTTTAATATGATTGAGATTGATATTTAACACGCGGGGATTAATATTTAACATGCGTGACTCACCATTCTTATTATTTTCTTGTTAAAATTTCTTGAGCTATATCATTTTCTGCAAAATCCATACAATAAAAGGAATCCCCGAGGACTCTAATGGCTGGCAATCAGCACCACTGATGGTATTTCCATTGTTATTGTCATCATAAAAATCCCAGAGAGACGTAGTTTCCCCCGCATCCGCATCAAAGATCTGATCCAACGACCACGAACCATCAAGATTAGTTTATAAATAAACCAAACCAAACATACTCAGTAAATCCCGCCCTTAGGCAGGGTCTGGGGAGGGTAAGATATACGCAGTCATACCCTCACCTCTCAAAAGAGATGAAGAGACTGTTTTCGTGGAGACCCCCAGCTCGAGAGTAAAAATAATAAATAAAATAAAAATGAAAATGAAAATAAATGCATAAATAAATCCATCACTTTGTTTGTAAATTGTAAGGTTGGAAAAACATGCTATTCGACCAAGTACAACAGATATAAATGATAAATCAATCTCAAACAAGAACTCCAAGAGGTGAAGATAGAATAGCACACAAGTAAGATACTCAGTTCGAGAAAAGACATGAAATTTTTTATTTAAGATACAAGGATAATAGTTAAAGTGTCTTTAAGAACATAAATAGAACAGAGTTTACATCCCCAGAACCCAAGTGACACTGGTCAAGATTACACAACCAGAAGACAAGTGTGTTATCATGTCTTAATTTCTAATCTATGTTTGTATCACTTTGATAGATATATAGGAGTTTGAAGCAGAATTAAACTGGTATAAATCATGAGTTTGAGTTCGGATTGATGAATATGAACTCAGATATGCTCCGGAGTAAATAATGATGTAAGAATATAACATGTTAACTAATAAATCTAACAAGAATTAGGACTACCTGAAAATTCTATAATCAAGATTGGAAGTTCAGCAAACAGTAAACGGGATGCGCAGAACTACTTCTGCTAAATAGCCCTAGGTTTTAGGGCTATCATAATCAACAATTTTGTATGAGTAATAAAAAAAAAATTGGGTTGGACCTTCGGGCTGGGTTTAAAAAATAATACCCAATGGGAGAGAGGGCAAACATGGCCCCTTCCCCCGCCCTTGGGCCACTCGGTCAAATCTAAACACAATGGTGGACAATTTTTATTATTATTTGTTAATGTATTATATAAATCAATGTGTAAATATACTTAAGTAAATGTTAATTATAAAAATGTTGAAGACATTAATTTCGTTTATAAAAATGGTCAATCTGAAAGATTAATTAACTTAGGCTCTTAACTAAACACTAAATTTTATTAAAATTTAACTCTTTAAAGAAATTTATATGTTAGATTTTTTTTTTGAGATTTCATTATCTCATATTGTCAAGATAAGACTTATCTTTTGGAAAATTAAAATAATATATAATAATATATTTAGTATTAAATAATTTAAAAAATTCATATATTAAAACCATTTATAAATATCACTATCCCCTTCTTCTTAAGATAATACCACCTATGCCTCTGACCAAAACCGTGGGTCTGGCTTCCTCTATTCCATCTATTTATATAAGTGAACAACATCGGCATATGTGGCACCATATGCTCAAATAGTAGAGTATTACATATAGTAAGTACATGAAATGATGAACATCTAAAAACTAATAGGTATTTTTTAGCGTAAAAGAAGAACATTTATTAATAAACATCAAAATGTCTTAAAAAATAAAATCAAACAAAGTAAAACGTAAATCCTAGATCAGTGTGCATGATAAGAAGCAAATGTGGGATAACTAAGTTTAATCAACATGCAACTCCATAGAGACATAAGGAGTTAGAGGCCCAACAACATCATATGACCACCTCCTCTAAGATATACAAGATGGTCTGTACAAAAGTTGGTTCTACGATATACATGTTGAATTAAGAAAATAATAATAATAATAATAACAACAACAACAACAATAACAAGAAGAAGAAGAGATATTTTTTTTCTCTCTATTTTTTTTTTCTTTTTCCTTTCCCCCTTTTTTTTTCTTCCCTTTTTTCCTTTTTTTTTCTTTTCATGCCCCCTAACAATGGGTAGAGTTTGTATAGAAAACAAAATGTAGTAGTTGAATGTCTAATGGCCACCTGTGTACCGATAGGAATGGTGTCACCTTCTCTAGTTCGCCGAGGGGGTGGGTGGGAGTAATGGATGCATGCCTAGGCCAGAGATGATGTATCTGTCCTCTGGTATGGCTGAGGTAAATCTGTGGCCCGTGATGGGAAGGAAAGGCCCTCCTTGATCTTGTGGGTCTCTTGGGGTCCTAAATAATTATCTTCTAGCAGAAATAGATGAAGTAACTCCAGGTGTAGCCTTTCATGCTCATCTATCTCTATAATGGTCAAACTATTACCTGTATCTCCCAAGTAAAGTGGGTTTGGGCGGGCTAAAGAGAAAATGAAACTAGATATCAAACGCGGGGAAATGCTTCACTTGAATTAAGGGATGTGTGATGCATTTTAAATCATCTATGAACGGATCATGAATGGAAGGTTCGAGGGGAAATCAAAATCTGATTGAAACCATTGGATCCTCTATTTGCAAGAAGATATGCATAGCCATTTCCTCGATGGAGTACATGGGAAACCCTAAGATGGAGGTTATGTGACAGTTGTAGGAAGTGATGCCAAGTTGTGAGGCAATTCCATGGGGGTCAATATTCTTATTCAACCAATTCACTACTTAGAGTGAATCGGTTTCAATAATGATCTAAGTGAGGCCCTTGGTGGATAATTGAATAAGGGCCAACTCCATGGCCTTGATCTCAGCAAATGTGTTTGTTCCTGGGAGGATAGAGTGACAAAAAGCATGAACGAGAGCGCCAAATATATCCCTAAGTATGCACCCATAACCACTTGTGTCAGGATGACCTCTTGAGGCCACATCTATATTGAAATTCAACCAACCCAAAGGGGGGCTTCGTCTAGTATACATAGATAGGTCTTGGGAGTGGAGTTGTCGACATGGAAGCTCCAATGTGGTGAGGGTATGGAAGTCAAAAGGTGAAGTTCTACGTTTGGGTTTGGATAGACCTGAAGAGTCTTCAACCCAATGGCAAATCTTGCGAATCATGTGTAGGTGGTTGGGGGTAATGTCCTCAAATCTCCTCTTGTTACGAGCAAGCCAAAGTTTCCAGAAGGTTGTGGGAAAGATGGTTGCCACACTCATGTCAGAGGGAGCTTTGAGAGGTATCAGGCTAACCATAGATTGAGGAATTAATGTATGTTGCTAGCTTGAATGGTTCACACTAGCATACCCAAAAAATAAAGCATACTTGTCTTGCCAAGGGGTAGAGTAGAACAAGATGATCAATGGTTTCCTCGGCGCCCTCCCGACAAATTGATCATTAGCTCGCAAGTGAAATATTTTGCTTCTTGATGTGAGTGTCGACATGAATGGATTCGTACTAAAGTTGCAAGAAAAGACCCCAGGTTTTGGGGGAATCCAAAAGTCCCATGCCACCTAAAAAGGAAAGTTAGATTGCATGCCTTATCGATGAGTATTCCAGACCGATTTAGTGGTAAACCAACCTGAGGAATCCAAATGCCATACATACAAATTTGGCTTCAAAATGCCTGAACATGAAAATGAGATATGAATCAAGCAAGCTCGGGGACACCCCAGAGATGTGAGCAAAGTTGTTCCACCCTGATTGTGACGTCTTGGAATGTGGCTTGAGGAAAAAGTTGAGAAAGGGGATCGAAACAATTCACAATTCAGATCCAAGTGATATATTCCCCTCCAGTATAATCCATGCCGAGTGCTCATATATGAAGGAAAATATGGCTGAAATGGCTTCCAAAGGGCGGATGTGGTCTTGAGGGGGAGGGTGGGATTAGTCCCTTGGTAACGGCGAGATTGTGTATCTTGCATTAATCAAGGATGACCACACACGATTTCGTGATGGTAGATCAACCTAGTTTGGCATGTAGGGAGATTATGAATTCAACAATGTCCCGAATACCTAACACCCCACCCCACCCTCTTTGATTTTGGCTTGCACATTTTTGACCAGCACACACCAGTTGCATTTCTGCCCAAAGTCACTCTCTCCCTAGAAAAAAATCTGAGAAAAGATGTTGAAGTTGTTGGATGAACTTCTTTGGTGATGTCGCGAGCTTGTACTCTCACTAAAAAGATTAGGCAGCTAATTACCAAACAAAATAGAAAATTGGCATGCGTTAAAAAATAATCCTAGTTACAACATTTAAGCCCCAACCTTAATCCACTACTCCCGCTCCTACAGTTTGAAGTAACCAATACCTAGTGGTGGAATGGTGGATTGAGAGGTTCGATTAACAGAAAGAATTAGGGTATTATTACGAAAAATACCTAAATTTAGCACTAATTTTTTTAAAGCAAAATTATGTATATATTATTGCAAAACGTGTTATTTACAGATATGTCAATGGCCTTATATCCTGGTCATCTTCATATCACAGCAAAATAACCCAGATATGCATCGAACATCCATCCCTCATATCCTTGTCTTTTTGCAATTCCTCATCATCTTCAAATATCCAATGCAATGACACTTCTCTCTTGCATTGTATATCTATCAAAATGTTAAACATCTACACGGATTTATACACCAATCATTCAACGAGTAGTTAAATCCTTTGTGGCTTTTGTATTTCAACCACTACCAAGAACTTCTCTAAATTAACTGTTATAGCTCCTCAAGTTGTGGTTCCCATCCGTTGAAGAAATGAACTTGGTTTCTTGCCTTCCAGATGATCCAAAACGTGCACATCCATATCATCATCCAAGCCTTCCTGTTAACCTCCTGCGGACACTCGCCCATAAATTCTTGTTGCTCATTTATGTTACATAAATTTAGCACTAATACTCTTTGTAAGGGGTCAACCTGGATGCATTGTCATATATCTAACCCAACCTCACACCTATGAGTTATCGAGAGTGGGATGATATGATGAGCTACAAGCTAAACATAGTACCATTGAAGAAACACCATGGACGAAGCATAGTCTGTTTGATGTATTCTCGTATACAAACCGATATGTGTCATTGAAAGTGTGGTGACTCATTGAGCTACAGTAGGAATGCTGAGCAGAAGATGCGCTTGCAAGATGCAGCACAATGCATTGAGCTGGAGACATGATTGCAGGATTCCGAGCAATGGGCCAGCTAAAATTTGTCATCTGATGAGTGATGGCGAATGGAGCAACAAGAAGTGTGCACATCTTTGTCGGGTAAAGTATTCGATGGCGTCAGAATAGTTGGAGAGACTAGAAAAGTGCTACTTAATTAGATGCGGTGTGTGCTACTTTATCAGACGAGGTGTACGAATTTGTTGGTACATACATATGTGCGTCCGAACAAACTGAATGACCTCTCTTTGGTTTCTGCAGCCACCGACGGCAGATTTGGTGTCTTTTCTTCTGGTTCGAAAGACGATAAAGAATCTTCTGCAACGGAAATCTTCTGGGTTGTCGTATTGATGAACGACTCTCCTCTCGTTTCAGAAATCTCCTCTTGCTCTGCCATCGCCGGTCGTCACCTATGGTTCAAGTTCCACGTCAAAGAGTACGAATTTTTCTTTTTCTTTTGAAAATGAAACAGTAATACGCTCCTCGTCCTCAGGGAAGGACGGATTCCTGTATAGAGAAAGTGAGCGGATGCCTGGGGGTTCATGTTCATGTACGCGTACGACAGTTTACAAAGCCTGAGGTTCGAAGTTCGGCTCGGGTAGTAAAAGCAAGTCAAACCTGTGAATCTGTGATTTATCAGCTCGGATTTATTCATCTTTGTTCCTCAGAGATGCACTGCACGTATCGACATCTGCTATCGACATTCGACAGGTATCCGGATTCCAGGGCGATCGCTTTTTGGACTTCTTTCACATAATATAACATGCCTATGGCCCAACATGACAAAATAAAGAATCCAATAATTATAAGCTGACATCTGGATCACAAATTAAAATAATAGATAGACATACATTGAGCGAAGTCAAGATTTCAAGAGGGTCCGAAATTGGACCCCTGACCCAAATAAAACTATAAAATAATTGGTAGTCATAGTTGGCCCCCCATTGTAAATGGAGCTGGAAGAATAATTATTGACAATTCTTTTAGTTTTGTGCTAATAATGGATCAAAGCAAAATGACTCTATTAAATTCCAGTTCTTCTATTTAGTGAAATTGCTGAAATTCGATACATTTGACGCAATTCATATTGGGTCGCAACGAAAATAGCCTCTTTATATAATTATAAGAGTAATACCGCATACATCTGACCCCAGACACCAACTTAGTTGATAATATAATGAGTACGTTAATTTGACACCCCAGGCCTCAGCAAACATCTTTTTTTCAGCTGCTTTTTGTTTGTTTGGGAATGGGAACTGTCGGGAAAGACAACGGTTGTTCTTCACTTTCCTCAACTCAAGTAAGCATCAGCATCGCATCAGACCACTTTGTATATCCAGTTGAGTTTAGCAATTCTAATTTGACAGCAGATCTAATCAGCTGTCCTGTACTTCAGCTAATGTATAATAGCAGATGCGTGTACCTACACAATATACACAGATGACAGAATGTTGACAAGATAAGAAGCATGCTTCATTTCAGAAGGCATTATTCATCTGGTGAAGCTTTCATCTCATCAAAGGGTAGCAACTAAGTTCTCGTACCTATACTATAATATGAATTGAGAATATCCACAACAGAAAAAGTAACAACATTTATGTCCAACCTGCGGATCCATCTCTATGATCCGCAGATTGTAAGAACAGTGAAAGCCTCTCGTCCGAGCGAGCTCAAGAATCTAGCAAATCTCCAGCTATAATACACATCAGAATGCCAAAATGGTCACACAAACACAGACTAATAGGCAGCATGACATAAAAATTAGAGAAGATACATACTGGCAGGAAAATGAAATAAAACAAAGTGGGCAAGTGGTAAACGAAAGAAACAGGGCTCATGTACAACTAAAATAGTACAAGACAAGTACACAAGATACTTATGGTTCCATCACACAAAGCACAACAAAAGTATCAATTGGCCAATCAAAATGTCTGAACAGCCTCCAGATTTGAAGCATCCATAAGCAAGAGAAAAGAAACTGAATATGGAGAGTGGATGACCATAAGAATTGAAAATTTTGACTAACAAACATTGAACTGAGTTAATGGTCAAGTGAGTTGCTTCTGCCTGAGTTCACTTCAAATTGACCAGACATGCTACTAACAACTAGCTATCCAGATGCCTATTTACAGCTCAACCCTTGAAAGTGAAAATAGCTCACGGACCACAAAACAAATCGCAAATTGGCCCCGACCCTTTCATTGTCTCCTCCGCCCATCTGTGTACTGAGAGAGCGGCACCACCTCCTGCAGCGGTGTCGAGAGCGGCGTAGGCAGCGGCGAATTCCGGCAAACAGGACACGAAGCGTTGAGCTTCAGCCAAGCGTCGACGCACACGACATGAAAATAATGCCTACAGTCCGGTAGCATCCTCAGCATCTCAGATTCCTTGTACTCCGTCAAGCATATGGAGCAAACGGCGTCGTCCCCGCCCTTCCCGTTCATCTTCGTAAACACGAACTTCGGATACGAGTTAATAACAGACTCGTCCAGCCCAGCGACAACGTTTTCCGACTGAGCCGCCTCACTATCGTCGTCCTCGGCGACGAACACTATCCGAGGCAAGTAGATGCTGTTCTCGTTCGACCGGCTCACCTCCGTATTCCGAGCCTCACGACGGCGCCGGGCGGCGAGGTAACGGCAGCAGATGTAGGATGCGAGGAGGATGGTGGAAAAAAGAACTAGAAAACCCAGGGCTATAGCGATCGCATAACCGAGGCCGATGTCCCTGAGATTTTGCGAGAATGAGGATGATTCGGCGGTGGTGGCGAAGGCGGCGTGATTGTTGGCTAACGGCGGCGCTGGGACGGCAGAGGACATTGGAATCGCAAGCTGTGAGCGGTGGAACAGTCCATCTGGAAGGGGAAAACGGCAGAGTAAGGGGGAGGGACAGTTTGAAGGCTAGAAAGATGGGTGGAGTGCTTAGCTGCAAGCATTGAATGCACAGAGAGAAAATCGACATAAATAGCCTCATTTATGAGGTCAACGACTCACATAAAGCACCATCAAAATCTTACCATACGCGCAAATTTCCTGATCATTGCGGACTGGCAACACCACATCAGAAAACTTCGCCGGAGGCTGAGAACGACGGCGGCGGCAACTCCACCACCATAGCCCTTGGTGGGTTTTGTTGCCCGTCCAAATCAAATCATTCATACAGATGGAGTAAGCAAGTGTTACGGAGATGTTTGCGCACAACAACAGTTGAACACAGTACAGAGAGTCCACAGACATTGTGTGTGTGGATGGAGATGGAAGAAGATGACCCAGAATGAGACAGGTCATTTATTGCAGTACACTCAGGCCAACAAAACTTCAACTAATTTCAGTTCCAACTGCCCATAACTGCAATAAATTTGTTTGGATTCAAAAATAATCATATAACCTCTTGAGACAAATAAGACTGAAAATAATTATTAAATTCAAAAGATTAACCAGTTGCACCTCGTGAGATTTAAAAGTAGCCCCCATCTACAAAATTTCCTTCAAGGATATTGAGAAACCAAGCAATTGCACGAGGGAAATGCGCTGACAGCCTAAGTTGATCGAGTGGACTAAAATTGCCAATAGCACTAATATCAATTGATGATCATCTTGTTTAGGTACTCGGCTTGATCTGGAAAATATTCCAAGAGTTCATCCTTTGTCACCCACATGTGATCTTCACATCTCCGAATGTTTAACTTGTTCGTGGCAATGATTTGGGACTTGAAAAAGAAACGCTGTCAAAGAACAAGAAAGCAAAGAACGGAATGAAGGGATTGACCGAAGAAACCATATGCACAAGAAAGTTCAGTAGATCTTACTTTAAGTAACAGGTTGACCTGTTCATTCTCAGAAGGTTGTACAATCACATGGCCCATCGTAGCATTTCCAACAAAAAAAGTATGAGAGAGATCACCAATCACAGATGTTAAAGCAGACTCTGCGCACTGCAAATTTTTGGAGGCTATTACTTTTTGCTCAACACCTAGTGTATGAAAAAATTAGACATTAAAAATTAGAAGGGGAAGTCAAGAACTACTTTGCGCAAAGTCGGTTCCGACTCGTAAACTTTCTCAGGAAAATGCCAAACAGGTTCCCAATTAGAATCATATGATGTGCCATAAATTAGAAGATATAGTCTTCGGTCGAGCGCTCTCTGCAATGACCTACCAATACATTTGCTAATAACTATCAAATCACGAAAGAAGATTATGCCAACACCACAAAATTGGGGCCATGCATTGGGGCATCGTGCAAAAACCATATCAAAAAGTAATGTATGATTGATACATGCATAAATGATAGGAGTGGACCAAATCCTAAGAAACAACTACAATGTAAAGTGATGTCCTTCCTAAAATTCACGAAGGAAGTCTATGGATATCAAGAGGTTTGCACCATCAAGTGATACGAGATATCAATCGAGGAAATGGGAAAGAAGTAGCAAATGACAATTAAGTGCAAAAACGACTATCATCTCATTAGAACCAATAGACTAAGAGAAGATGTTGGCTTACAATTCCCCCAATCCCGGTATCGAGTAAAAACAGTTCAATACCATGTTCTCAAAATCTACTAAGGCACCAGCTATGATTTCAATGCCAAGCAGACAGGTTGACAAAACATCGGAAAT
>JAOWBN010206470.1:0-14300 GCA_028565015.1 Pinguicula moranensis | reverse complement strand
CCACTATCAAGTTGGTGCGATAGCCTCCTCGGCCACCACCCCTAAAACCACATCTCCTACTTCCACGAGCTCTACCTTTACCTCCAGAATCTCTATCACGAGACATCTTCCGACAAGACTCCATCAAGTGGCCAACCGCCCCCACAATGATAACAACTGCGAATCTCCCCCTGGACTCCAATTCCCCGAGAACTATAGTCCTTTCTTTATCAAAACGTTGTCGCATTTTATATTTCGAGTCAATACTGCTGGACAACGGGTCGTAGTTGTCCATCTCAACCCACAATCGCTTCAAGCAAATAGAATATTCCTAAATAGACTTCTCCCCCTGGACCTCTGCATCGATCTCCAACTGAAGCTAAAATACCCTCATCTGATTTTCAGTTTTGAAATAGGTGGTCTTCAGACTAGCCCACACCGCACTCACCGAGCTAAGGCTATCCACAGTAGAAGTAACAGATGCAGTCATCGAGTTCAGAAACAAAATACATAGTTGAGCATGAGTAACTTTCCACTATGTAGTGGAAGAGATGTCTCTCCTTGATTCACACTCCCTCATGAAACCGTCCAGACTTCGCCCTACTAAGATGGTCATAATCCTGCAAGACCAGCTAAGATATGTAGTCGATCCATCAAGTTTCAAATCGATCGGTGGAAGATCAAGTTTGATGGGAGCAGCAGCATGGACAACGACCGATGTTGAGGTATTCACTCCCTTTATGAGCCCAACCAAGGCTTTGAGAACCTCAGGATTGAGGTTGTTCTTCAGGACCTCCAATCCTTGTTTAACCGCACTGTCGCCTGTCCCTGACATTTCTCACACAGCAGCTCAAATCACAACTGATCACAGCAACAACACAACCCACATAATGCAACCACATGACAATCCACATGTCTCAACACTCCATCATCAATACGCAATCCACAAATAACATCAACAATGCCTAATTGGATTCCCAAGTTTAGGCAAATACAATGAATCCAATCAAATAACTCATCATATCCGATAAAATACCAATATTCATTAAACGGCATGAAATCAACTAAAACCGATTGGACAGTTGTGACGAGCAAACCAAGACAAAAATTCTATTTCCAAGCTCTGACGGCGGCGGTGGCAGTGGCGGTGCGTGCAACGGTGGCAATGGCGGCGGTGCGTGCGACGGCGGCGGCGGTGGTGGCGCATGCGATGGTTGTGCTAGTGTTGTGTGACCTATGTGCGGAAATCTCTCCTCACAACGATCACAATGGCGGTGGTTTTCGGTGATTCCGATGCCAGACGCGCCCAAAAATGACGGAAAACTACTGCAGGTCATGTTTTCCGGTGACAGCGTGTGGCAGCACGTGGTGGCCGAAAAAATGTTAGGTGTTGAGAAGATTTGATAGAGGAGAAAATGGGCTACATTTTGGGAGCGGTTTCGGCGTCAGAGGAGCAGTGGCGGCACTGAAATCAGGGTGGAAGTGACGAAATGTGTATTAGGGTCTGAAAAAACTAGCTCAAGTACAAAATTGTAAAATAAAAGACGGGAAAAACGAGAGAACAACACGAGAGATAACACTTTCACTTCACTTGTCTTATTTCATTGTTTCATTACAACTCATTCGTATTTAGAATACGAACTTGAACTCTAAACGCATGGCAAAACAATAAATGAGGCGTGGCTGCTTTCTTGACTTCTGCATCTTGTCTGGTGTGAGTCATAAATGAGGCGTGTTCCAACAATCCTTATATTATTTCTTTCATTTCTTGTCATCATTTTTTTCAATCCCTTGATTGGGATGGGTGAACTTTTTGCGAGCTATATGTGTTTCATCTAGCCCCTACTACCTCTCTTGGTGTTGGATCCACCCTCAACAAAGAGTTTTGGCATCGGCATTCAGGTCATCCCTCTCGTTTTGTTGTTCCAACTCTTTTTGATGCCCCTTGTACAAATATGAAGCTTATTCCCATCTTCTCAACTGTTTGTTTCCCTCATCACCAATCAATTCAACGCCACTTTTAAAGTATTCGCACTTACAATGGTCACAAATTTCTTCCACTTTTTCACCATTTTCTCCATTCTCATGGCATACTTAATGAGCGCAATTGCATTGAGACAACCCAACAAAATGGGGGTGTTGAGCGCAAGCACCGCCATCTTCTCAATGTTGCATAGAGTCTTCATTTTCAAGCTTCCCTTCCCATTTCTTTTTGGGGGTGATTATATCCTCACCATTTCAAATATGATCAATCGCACTACGAGCTTCTCCCTCATCAAAAAATTGTCTCCTGCTTCACAAAGTTCCATCCTATTCTCATCTATGTATTTTTTTGTGTCTTTCTTATGCACAAACTCTTCACACTCATCGTGGTAAGTTTGATAACTGCTCCCCTCATGTTTTTATTGGTTACGCATCTTTCCACCAAAATGATCAACTTTACAATCTTGTCACTTATTTCATCTCCTATTCCTGTGCTATCACTTTTAATTAAAATATTTTTCCTTTCCATTCTCCTTCTCCCTCTTCCCTACACTCTACTCCTCCCCTAGAGCTTTCCCCATTAGCCTCGCTCCCTTCACCAACCTACCCTTTGCCTATCTCTACCTCTTTTTTCCCGCCTTGAGCTCACAACGGTCATTCATCTCTTTCGGTGCTCTCCAACCAACAATTGTTCTTTCCCCTTGTCCTTGTCAATACACCTCTCGTCTCACCATCTTCGAGAATATATTTGCACTACAATTCAATATGAGTCTACTAAGCCATTTATCTCGCTATAAGCTTCAGGTACGACTCACCCATTATCCACTTTTCTCTCTTATTCTCGTTTCGCTCCCCCACCACCTTACCTTTTAACTTTTCTTGCTTCTTTTGTTGATCCTTCTTCTTGTTTTTATGTTCTTACTTCCCCTCATTGGCATGGCACCATTACCATTGAACTTTGTGCTCTTGAGTCCAATGCCCATTGGATCTTGTTCCCTTTCTTCCTTGCAAAAAAACACATTAGCTGTAAATGGGTGTATAAGATCAAACTTCATGCATATGGCTCCATTGAACGGTACAAGGGCCACCTTGTTTCCAAGTGCCATACTTAGGTTGAGGCCTTGTTCATCATGAGACTTTTGCTTTTGTCGCAAAGATGACCACTACTCGTTGCTTGTTGGTTGTTGCCTCCTCCCTGAATTGACTCATCCACCAACTCAACATGAACAATCTTTTCTTGTATGGCAATCTAGATGAGGAGAACTACATGTGGCCCCCTAGATTATTATTTTAGGGGGATACTCGCATTTGTTGCCTTTAGATGTCTCTCTACAGCCTCAAGCAAGCATCTCAAAATCTATTTTGTAAGCTAACCATTATTCTTCTCAATGCAAGTTTTCATCAGTCCCAAAATAATAAATCTCTTTTCACCCTCATTGCTAATTCCACAATTACTATGCTTCTCACTTATGTCGACAAATCCTTGTTGCCGACTATGCCATATCTCAGATTAAATTCTTCAAGAAATAATCTCAATACTCTTAAGTACTTCCTTGGATTGAAAGTGGCTTGCAGTCCTTCCGGCATCTTTATAAACTAAATAAAGTATGCTCTTGGCATCCTTACTAATGCAGACCATCTTGGTGCTCGCCTGCCTCTTTTATGATGGAGCCGCACCTTTGTCCCATAGATTAACATGTGATCTCCTCTTTGATCCTCAGTGTATCGTCTTCTCATCGATCATTTTATCTACATAAATTAATCTTGTATTTTAACTTTATTATGGGCCGCACAGTGAATGATCCACTACTAGTTAATGGGTTGAAATTGGAGGAAGCGCATAGTGCTCCAATCTATGAGCACGCACAATACATTTAGTTGCCCCAATCTTCATCGGTATGGACTCAAAAGCGAGATGACATGGTAGCTCAACTGTAGGCAAAATACAATGAAGCTCAGTCGTGACCTATATCACTAGAGGGGTCATATATGGTTGTTTGTATGGTTTTCGGGATTGTGGGATGGGTTAATATGTTTGAAAATTCATTTATTTGTGTTATCTCATTTTTTTCGATATGTCAGAGCTGCAGATGGTCCATGAAGGTCGTCTGAAGGTACAAGATTATTAATATTTTTTTAGAGAAATACCACTAACTAGAGAAGAAAGAATACTTCTCGGCAAATGACTGGTCATCATCATTTTTGTTTTGTTCTCTTTCTTGAGGGTCGGGAATACTGCCATGCCAAGTCCCCTTCTCATTATCGCTGGGGTAATCAATCTCATGGGCCAAAAACCAGGTTTCATCTTAAATAGGTTGCCTCATATATCCAACATCTTCATCATCTTCATACTCATCAAAGTCCCAGTATTCATTTGGGTAGTCAATAGATTCACTTAATTCATCTCCTGTAGTTGCAAAACCAAAGACAATATCACAAGTATCCTCAGCAATACCCTGACTTACGGAAAGCCAATTTGTGTTATCTCATTGATATGTCTTGTGACTAAATTTATGTGAATCATAGCTGCATAATATATCTAATATTTAATGGTTCTAAGATTTTGTATTAGTGTGTTTTCCTACATTTTTCTTATGTGACATAGGATGAGGAGCATGGATAATGAAAGCCCTGATTTTTCTGACTTCACGGAGCACCCTTATCTTGCCCACGGATACCCCAAGGCAGAAACTCAAGTAGAAGGGGAAAACCCTTTTCAAGAGCCCGACCACAACTGGAAGGCGCTCTCCATACAAGAAGTCCAGTTAGAGTTCCCCCATGAAGAAACGCTACTTCACCAATGACGAGGAGAGAGCAATGATTATTGCATGCAAAGAACTTGCGTTGGATGGATACATTGTTGGTTCAGGGGAAGAGGAGCTTTTACCCAAGGTGTGTAACAAGGATGGGAGAGCTGGTCAGGGGAAGCAAGGTTCAAAAGAAGAACACTGAGAATAAAATTCATGTATGGATGAATCAATGGGGGCATTATGAGTGACTTTATTAGTCAAAGTGATAGCAATTGACCTGAGCACACACACACTAGTGGTAGGCAGCCCGGGTCTCTGGAATGAGTTGCTGATGGTATTTGGCGTTTATCTTTTGAATCACTGACATATACTAAGTGTCAATGGTTATTTCTCAACTTTGCAGATGAAACCCAAATTTGCTTAGATCAAGGGAACATATTTCCTCTATACGATCACGGGTGTGAGATCTTTGGGAAATACCGAGCGCAAGACAGATTGTGTAAGGATTATTCAATGGCAGCAGCTGACACAAAAACATTGATCGAGAATTACATATCATGTGATGACAATGAAGTCGACAATGCAAATTCAACTGAGAAGTTGCAAGATTTAGTTGATAAGGCATCCTCTTCACAGCCTTCTACTCTTGAGCCTAATTCCTGTTCCACAAAACAGAAGAAGACTGGTGTACTTGTGATGCAAGCCTAGTTATAGCTAACTCACTAAAACACGTGAAGGCCACTGAAGATGGCGTGGAGCCCAAAGATGGCATGAAGGAGCAAGAGAGGCGTGATCCACTTAGGCTAGTCAATGGCCCAATTACATGCCTAAGAGCAAAGAAGTTCAAGGAGGACTTAAACTTGATACTCCAATAAGCATGGGCTCAAGATTGTAAAATGGATCCCACAGCTCATTTACCTTAAGTAGGCCAATTGACGAAATCCGACCCATTAATATACTCCAAGTCACGGACCAACAAGAAGCCCAAAGCCACGGACCAACACTAGAAGACGGGTCAACTAAATGCCACCCCACAAATTGAAAACATGTTCGCTAAAGGGACATAGCGTAAACATGACTTGTTCATGCGGCATCGTTGGTCAGATTAGCAATTGCTTCAACCCTATTAGACACATAGTTGATAGGTTTTGTAGGTGTAATAAATTTATGCACAAAACCAAGTTAAATTACCTAAAAACACTCACTTTACCGCAAGCATATGGTTGTGGTTGTGTAAGTGAAAATAGGGTCGACTCCCACAAGGAGTGTTGGTGTTAAGAGTTGTTTCAAATGTGATTACCTAAACTAATACACAATTCACACAAATGAACATAAAAAGATGAAAATTATTTTTTTGATTTTTAATATAAGAAGAAATTAATATAAACTAAAAATTACGGAATCACTTGACTACCAATGAAATTCGAAACACTTGAGATCACGAAAAGATCAACAGGGACTAATGGATATTCCTAAGTATGACTAGGGTGACTTCAATTTCCTCAATTTATACGAGTTTACATGCCAAGGTTAAATTGATTCGGGATGATGCTTTTATGCTCTAGTTTCGTATGCCTGGTACTCCTAGAATTGTTGGCTAACTCCCTCTGTCAAGTTATACCTAGCCAGGTTTCAACTAGCTCATCTGCATCTTCCTACACTTAATTTTAAAATAAACAGGACTCATTCAAGTGCGTGTTCACATTAATAATTAAGTGCAAGAAATCCACTTTTACCTACCTTATGTCTAAGCATAGGTTTCGAATTCATTTTGACAATTATCCCACAATATGGCAATAAGTAGTTAACCAATATTGTGTATTTTTCCGTAATTTATTCGGCCAAAATAAATCACATGTATTTACTAATTTAATTTGTCAAATAGACTAATAAAAAAATAACAAAAACATGAAACTCACATTAATCTACAAATATATTCAGTCACCCATATGTCAACTTAGGAGTATAAAAATAGATTAGCTATGCATATTTAACTTGGAATAATTCCACATAAATTTAATAATTGAAAACATAAATTAAAACTAAAGAATTTAGAAAACTCCCCTAAAGAAGCAATCCAATCCAAGCTTTAGTTCATAATAATTCAGTGGTGAAAATTTCCAAATCAAACGCACACTTCTCCTTCCTTCAGAATTTTTGTTCTGCAACTTCCTTTTTTTTTTCTCTGCTCCAAAACCTCTTCTCCAGGCGGTTTTTGTTCCCCTCCCCGCTTTTTTTCCAAAACTCGTGATTACATTTTTATAGCACTACGAAATACAACACAATTAGACATCACGTCTCATAACAATAAATGCAGCTAATTCTGCACTGATAATGGTGTGCAGCCTGTCTGGCGTGCTCATCTTTTTTTTTTCGTCAATCCTCAACCCTCTCTTCAATTCTCCTTTTTTTGTTTTGGTTGTTTTGTCTTTTTCTTACTTCTTCTCCACGTGCTCCAATTGTTCTTCCTTCTATTGTAGACTTTTCACTCCTTCACGTCAACTCCAATTAGTCCATACCTTATTTTTGCACATGAAATCCATTTCGGAGTTCATGACTTCAAGCCTTTTGTCTTATCTACATTAGACAATACTTATTCATAGTCTGTATGTTCATCATCAACTATGACAAACACATCCTTATTCATCTAGATTATATCCATAATGAACAGGGGCACGATGTGTCCTACTAGACCTACAGAGTCCTTGTGTTTGAGCTTCTTCTGTTATATCATCTATATGAGATAACTGCTCTTGTTCCATATATGTTGTTTAATGCTTGGCTGTGGATTTTGAACTTAATCAAGTTACACATTTCTCCCATGTGCCTCTTTTATAATAAACTCTTTTTGTAGGAAGATGGTATGTTTTTAGACAAACACCTTTTGCTCAATGGTATTGTAAAAGTAGTATCTAAAACAATTACTTGGACACCCTACAAATAAGTATCTATAGGACTTAGATTAAAGCTTGTCCTTTTCTACCCGCTTCACATAAGTTGGGCCTTTCCAAATTCTCAAGTAATTGAGATTTGGTTTATTACCAATCCATATCTCATATGGAGTGATGTCAGTAAATTTTGATGGAACATGGTTGGGGACGAGAGATGCAATATCTAAGGTATAACCTCAAAATGATTTTGAAAGACTTGCTTAACTCATCATGGATTGCACCATATCTAATAAGGTACGATCCCTCCTCTCTGCATGCCATTTAATTGTGGAGTGTGCGGATGAATCCTTTGTGGGATTATACTCTCATCTTTAAGATAATCTTTAAATTCAGTATCGAAGTATTCACTACCCCGATCTGATTGGAGTATTTTGATGCTCTTTGCCAATTGTTTCTCAACAACATTCTTGTACTCTTTGAACTTTTAAAAGGCTTCGGACTTGTACTTCAATAAGTACACGTAACCATATCTTGAATGGTCGTCCGTGAATGTTCTGAAGTATGAGAAACCGCCTTTAGCATTTATTGACATTGGACCAAATACATAAGTATGTACAAATCCAAACAATTTTGTAGATCTTTCTCATTTTCCTTTAAAAGAAGTCTTAGTCATTTTTCCTTGTAGGCAATACTCAAATGTCTCAAATGATTTATAAACAAATGAACCCATAAGAACACATTGGTGCAATTTGGAAATGCAATTTTTGCCTATGTGACTAAGTCTATAGTGCTAGAGGTATGAAAGACTTACGTCTTTCATATTCATTTCTTTGGTATGTATACTAAGTATTTGGTTCATCTATGTTCAAAACATAGTGACCATTAATATTAGAGGCTACAGTATCTAATTTCATTTCTAGAAATAATACCACTATTGTTACTTATAAAAAAAAATACAACCATTGTTCTGTTGCAAAATGGAATAACCTTCATAGTCCAAACGTGAAATAGATGCAATATTTTTCGTTAGTATTGGAATATAATAACAATTATACAATTCTAGTACAAGACCATTGGAAAACTTGAGATAATAGGTCCCAAAGGTTGGTGAATTAATTCTTGCTCAATTTCCTACTCGAAGGTCCACTTCTTATTTTGCCACCATCCTACTTTGCTTCAACCCCTTCAAATTATTACAAATATGAACATGGACGTTGGTATCTAATGGGTACTATAAGCATAAGTAGACAGTATATCAATTATATAGAAACCTAATGAAGATGCTTCTTTAAGCTTATTCACGGATTCAAGATAATCCTTGCAATTGTGTCACCAGTGGTGAGCCTTGCCACACTGGAAGGAAGTGCCCTTTTCAGGTTTCTTACCTTTGTTCAACCCAGCACTCGCTTTTACTGTGCTCTTTTTGCTATTACAAATCTTAAGATTGGCATTAGGTACAAGCTTTCCTTTTGAAGAGGACGCTAGCAAGATGGTAACCTTAGCATTCTTTGGTTCACTCTCAATTACTTTGAGCAAATCAACCAATTAAGTCAATGGAACTTGATTCTTATTCATGTTACATTTCAGTGTGAGACTGACCTTCAAATAACTCTAGTAAGAAGATTGAATGATCCAAGATGAACCCTCTTATGGAGGATTGGGCTTGGGTGTCTCAAGGACAACGGCAAGTTTCTCCGATTTGAGAATGATTCTAAGATTCCTTGCCATTCCAAGTAATTTGGGCCACTCAACTTTTGGATTCGAGAAATGAATGGAGATTCAATTATATAGTATACATCTAAAATAAACATGTAAAGGTAAATTAAGATTTGTTATTATGTATGTTAGTGCTTTGCTCTAAGGCCAATCACCTAGGGTCTTTGTATTGACACCTAAATGTTTTTATATATGAATATAGATACCTTTACTATTTGTTTATTTACATGCTTTATTTGTAGCATTTAAAATAGTGAAGCCAAGTGTTGATAACTTAGAGTGTATCACAAAGAGGTTGTGATGATGAGACCAGTCTAATTAAATTATCAACACTAAACATCCCTAACAATAGTATTAGTAAAATAAGACATCACTAATAAGGATAGGATAACATGTTCTAAGCTAATTCATTTTGAAGGAAATAGTTGATCTCATCAATTATAGTATAGTGATAATTAAGCTAAAAATAGGGATGCTTGTAGTAGACAAGTACATTGGAATGACCCACATAGAGATCACTAATTTTGCAGTTGATAATATAAAGAATAGTAGGTGTAAGTGACCTTAAATTTGAGGTTACCATAGAAATATTGAGTATGGATGTCATCGTTTGACTTTATTCGTAGTTACACCATAAATGGGTAACAATGAGTAGTTTTGGGAGTGGTTTAAAGTATGAAAAATTGTGAGTGATCAATAAAGGATTCACTACTGCTAAAATGTTAGAAGAAGATATCTCTATGGCCAATTGTAAGAAAACATGGAAGTCTTTGTGCTAAGCACGAGTGTAATTAGAAAGTTTCTAATCAGTACTTAATGATCATGGCTTCTGGTAAAAGAAATCTTACGTATATTAATGAGGATAATAAAGAACCTCAATATACAAGATTAGAGATAAGTTCAAGGTGAAAAGATATAAATTACACGAGAGCTAGTTCTTGAAATGATAGTCTCCTTCCATAACTACTTTCAATGCTTGTGGGCCATGATATTTTACAAGAGGTCACTCATGATCTATGAACTAGAATTATGGATTAACGAATTACAAGTGTGTAATTCATTAACCATAATTTGATTATATTAATACAAGGTCCATTGCCAAGTTATTGAGAACCTATAGGGTCACACAAAAACCAAACTAAACTAAACTAAACATACCCAGTAAATCTCGCCTGTAGGCAGGGTATGGGGAGGGTGAGATGTACACAGTCATACCCTATCTCCGAATGGACAAGGAGATTGTTTTCTTTGAGACCCCCATCTCATAGATCAAAGCGGCCAAAAATAAAATAAAATAGAATAAAATAACAGTATATATGTATAATAAAATACAATAGGATAATATAAATAATAGTAGGACTAATAAAAATAAAAATAGCAGCCGACAATAAATACATAGGTGAACTCTTAAATAAATAAATACATAAATAGATAAAAAAAAATCAATATAGCCTAAACCTCTAGTCTACCCTACCAATCTCATCTTCCTAGAATCAAGTATGCAGACACACATGTCCGTTATTGATCTATAAATCTCAAACCGTAATACAATGTCACCAACTCATCCTATCAGAGTTCATGTCCTCAGAGAGGTCTAATCTCGCTAAGTCTAATTGAATTTGTTCTTCCCACGTCCTCCTAGGTCTCCCTCTCCCCCGTCTTCCTTCAACTTGGAGCTCTTAAACTCTCCTGACAGGCTCGTTGACACACCTTCTCCGTACATGTCCGAACCATCTCAATGTTTACTCTCTCAGCTTTGCCCTGATAGATGCTATACCTAGTGTATCCCTAAACATCCCATTCGGTATCTTATCTAACAATGTACACCCACACATCCATCTTAACATTCTCATACCTGCCACTTCAAACTTCTGGTAATGTGACAGTCTCATAGCCCAACACTCTGATCCGTAGAGCATGTCCGGTCTTATAACCGTCCTATAAATTTCCCCTTCAACTTTAGTGGGAATTTCTTATTGCATAACACTCCGATAGCCGACTTCCATTTCATCCATCTGATCTT
This sequence comes from Pinguicula moranensis, assembly GCA_028565015.1. Taxonomy (NCBI): domain Eukaryota; kingdom Viridiplantae; phylum Streptophyta; class Magnoliopsida; order Lamiales; family Lentibulariaceae; genus Pinguicula; species Pinguicula moranensis. Next base: position 2,958 of record JAOWBN010206470.1, on the reverse strand, counting down.
GATGCGATGGATAATATTGCAGTCAACACCACATCCTTTTGTATGACATGTCCTATATATTTGAAACATCATTCAATTGAGGAGTAATTATGGAACTATCGAATGTTTAGGGGCTAGTTTTCTTTTTCTTCTTCTTTTCTATGGCTTGAAGTGTGAAGCTGTCACTTCTTTTGCTCATATATAAATTATACACTTAGGGGTTATAAGCCTTAAGGGAAGTGGTGGTGTGAACTACTTTAGAGGATGCATATTTGAACATCTCAAAGGAAAGAGCATACTCTCAAGGAATAGAAATTCTTCAAGAGGTATAAAATCTTCTTTGCCCTTGAATCTTAAGTTATGTAAATTAGTAAAGATCCATGGTTAAAAGATTTTTTAAATTTTTGTAATGCATGTATAGCACATACATTTATTTACGCTTCAACTCACGTTATGCATCATGACACATAGTGTAGCTTTCGAAGATCTTTCAAATGGTACATGGCCATCTTGCTAATTCATTATATTTTGCAAGATTTATTACACAACTTATGTTATATGACAAATAATGTATGAATGAGTTCATATGCATGCATGTGTTTCTTGAAAGAATTGTTTCTCAAAATCTAAAGTTTTGTTGTTGACTGAAACATAAGATTTTGTGGATAAAATTGTTGTGGTGGCAAAGTGCATGACTTGGTTCCTCAATGACGTTGTACAAGTATAAGTAATTGCTCATATAAAACTAGAGGTTAAGCCTTCCAAAAGGCCCTAAAAATTGTGGCAATTTTTTTGACATTTTGTCCATAAACTCGTAGCCAAAAGTGAGCAAGAATTTGTTCATGCATGCTACTTCAAGTTCTATAATGTGTTGTATGTAATGATTCTTTGTTCTATTCTAACTTTACATGCTTTCAATTAATTTTTAATTATATATGATTGTATGGTGGTTGATAATGGACTAGAGTCCAATAGGAATGTGCTTATTGTAATAATTATTATTATTTCGATTCTTGGTAAAATGGATGTAATAGCTACACAGGTATTAATTATATGGCTTGCATGCCATGTCTTTCTTATCATTCTTGATGTAATTATTTCCTTATCTTACTCCCCACAAATGTAACTTGCGGTTTCATAAAAGAATGTAATTTTTATTAGTCTAATGGGAGGAATATTGTAAGAATTAGGTTAGGAATTATGTAACTTAAGAGAAAGAAGCCACCAAGATACAACCAATGGAGGTGCACGTGCAAAAGTGTTGCATGACTTCAAACTGTTGAAGAACACCCTTAGGTTAATCCCCTAATCCTAATGGTCGAGAGATTAATAGAGTTCATGATCAATTCACGCTTATATGTGTTTGTAGCATGCTTTATGTTTTATTATTATTATGTGATGATAATAGTATTGCATGCATGCTAGAAAACTAAAACAAGATGAGATCTAAACATATCAAACCCCTCAAACAATAATCAAGTCTCATTTTTAAACGTGTTTGAAAAGTGTGATTTCTTTCATTATTATGGTAAAACGACCATCTTGATCGTTGGTTCACTTGTTGAGTTTCCTTGAAGGTAACCATCTACATTGTAGGGAGTTTTATCATAAAAGTTATGGCTTTAAAAATAATGGTATTTCACTTGACTAAAACTTTTGGCTTGTTAAGTTTCTCTCAAGACCTTGGTGATAGAGGCAAAGTCTTAGTTTGGTAAGTTCACTAGTTGAAGAAAAGCAAGGAGTTAAAATATGTTGCAGTTATTGTGACAACTATCCTATTTTTGGTATGCCAAAAATTCATTAAAAAATTGAAAAAAGTGTTTATATACAAAGATTAAAGCAAGTGTAAAGCAGATGAAAGATCAAATCTAACTATGTACAATTTTGGTTGTTTGTCTCCCGCTTTCCCCTTTGGTTCTTTGCTGCAACATATCAATCATAAATATTGGTACATAGCTCAGCCTACTCGCCTGATTAGTTCTAGGATTGTTCTTTGATCCCCAAATCTAAGTAATGAAAGCCATTCAGGATGAGAGATAGTACCCAATTTGTCATGTGCTCAGTTCATTATATCAGTCCCGTTGTTTGGTCAAATGTCTTGGCTATCACCTTATCAATCAGAAATTGTAGTTTGTTGATTGGTCCATAGCTCATTTGAATCCAATTTTTTCTCTAGCTTGAAGTTGAAATGAATCCATTCCCAGTAAAAGTATTGACATTCTCTGCATAGGCTGCTGCCACATTCAGGTGTGATCCTATAAGAATTTATGCTTGATCCACCTTCAGATTAACTCTCCATATGGTCATGGTTGAGAATTTTTTTGTCTAGTTTTGTATGGATTGCTGGTTTGTATCTTAGTAAATTTAATGCCTCTCATGTAGTTGTCTTTTCCTTCATGTGTCTGTCAAAGGAACATCATTAGAGATTGTTCTCATTGTGTACAATATTGATACCTGCTAGACAATGCATTAGTCCATTTGTATTGTTGCTCTTGTGCTTGGCAGCAGCTTGTAATTCCTCTTAGTACTACCTGCTAAGAAACAACATTAGATATTAGTAGACCTTCTTGCCAAGTAATCAATATGTATCTGACTGATATGTATCCTATTTTTTCTGTTATTTATATTCATGTGAACCGCATGCATTGCATTTGTTAGTGTTTATCCTAAGGCCAATCACCTTAGGCTTATGTATTAACACTTTAATATTTTATATATGATTGTAACAACCTTCACTACTTGTTTATATAAAATAGTGAAGCCTAGCATTGATAATATAGATTGTATCACAAAGCGTTGTGATGATTGGACCACTCTAATTAAAATTATCAATACTAAACGTCCCTAACCATAGTATTAGTGAGACAATGCATCATTAATACAGAAAGGTTAGCATGTTCTCAGCCAATTTCTTTTGAAGAAAATAGTTGATCTCATCAACTATAGTGTAGTGACACTTAAGCTAGAAACATGGATGCT
>JAOWBN010206460.1:0-14300 GCA_028565015.1 Pinguicula moranensis | reverse complement strand
CCGGAAATCAGTTGACTTCAAGATTGGCAGCAAATTATTTCTAAAAAAGGAAAGAAATAATAAAAACGCATTTTCGGGAAGGAAAATATCGAAATTTGCGAAAATTGATGTCGCAAATGGAGCGTAGCTCATGTGCAGCTTCGTGCGCGCCAGAAAGATGATTCCAACGCCACGTCATATGATCCATTCGGACACCTGTAGCCAAAGTTATGGCTGATTCACTCCAGATGCTCCTGCATCAGGTAGGTAAATGATTGAAAACTTTGAGTAAGCTCATACAAGGAATGAGTGCCCTGACCAAGACCACTACCTCTACTGTTGTACGAGGGAAGACTCGCAGGTGCTATCACTATGGAGAGATACGTCACTTGATACAGATTTGTCCTAAGCTATCCAAGAAGGGAGATTTGCGTTTTGAGGGGACAAGATAGAGGTTGGGGTCATGGCTCTGGAGGCATGAGAGATTAGGGGTGGGCAACGGAGCGGGTTGGACCGTAATAGCCCATTCCGCGTTCTTCCCGTGAAGGATATGGAACCAAAACATCGGTTTTGCATTCGCCCGTGAAGGATATTGTTCCGCATACGCCCACTCTGTGAAATTTTGCAGGCGGATGCGGAATCCATGAATTCTGCCTAATTTTGCAGGCGGGCGTATGTGAAATCCACAAATTCTGCATGCCTATAAAAAATAAAAAATAAATAAGAACTGCGGGTGGGCGGATGCAAGACCCTGCGGAATATGCACGTATATATTTTGTATTTAAATAAAAATAAATATATAAAAATAAATTTATGTGGGCGGATGCGGATTATGCAAAGCAAAAAAACTTATTTCCTTATTCTGCTAGCATAAATTTGCAGAGCGTGATTTTTCATCTGCATCCGCAATACATTCCGCACGAACGCGGGCTTCGCGGATGCGGTGGTAGGCAAGCGCGGATGTTTTGCATCAGCTTCCCAGACCTAGGAGAGATGATGGAGGAGGAGTCTACCGGACCAATATGATGGTAGATGAGTAGCCCCTCGGTTATGTTGTCCAAGTTTGTTTCTGATGTAAAAATCTGGGTAAACCTAGTAATCTAGTTAACTATGTGGAGCTTGAAATCCCCAGCCTATTGTAAGGCCATGCCTACAACAGGACCGGGTGTCAGCAGATACTCTACCAAACAAATCAGTTTTTTACTACTAGTCTTCACTTCAGCAGTTTTGGCTAATAAAGAATTTTACTTACCGAAAAAAAAAATTGTTCTAAGGGGAGTTTTCTCGAAGAAGGATCGACCATATTTGGATGTGATCCAAGAAAGGCTATAGGCAACAGGGGTGGGAGATGGTACTAAGCCTGTGCCTCTTTCCCACAACTGGATCACCATAGTGGATTGTTGACTCTGGGGCATCCGGACATGTGATAGGTAATGCTAGGGATTTCTCCACCTATACTCACCTAGTAACTCTGTTGAACGCCAAAATGGTTGATGGTATGGATCAACCATTGTCGGTAAAGGTATAGTGAAATATACCAACACTTTAACTTTGTCAAAAATCTTGCACTCCCTCTTTTCCTGTGAATCTCCTATCTATAAATGTCATTGTACAACAACTAAACTATACTATATTGTTTGATATTCCAAATGTGATCTTTAGAGAGAAAATGACGTGCAAGATTCATGGCACTAGGATATTGCGTAGTGACTTGTAGTACATGGATCAAAAGGGAATGGAATCAACCCTCTCATCCATAGTTGAGAAATCTGAAGAAAAGCACTGGGGAAAACTACTAAACTTTCAAAAGAATGGACACTTGAAAGTTTAGGGCTACTGTGATTCAAACTAGGTTAGCTTTGCTGATGATATGAAACCCATATCTGGATACTGCATATTCGTAGGAGGCAATTTGGTCTTCTGAAAGAGTTAGAAATAACCAGTGGTTGCTCGTTCTACAACTAAGGCGAAGTACAATGACTCTGAGTGTTGTAGAGATGATCTGGTTGAGATCTATGCTGGTGGAGTACACGATGGACAAGGGGATACAAATGAGGTTGTGGTGTGATAACAAGTCAGTAATCAGCATTGCCTACAACCCCGTATAACATGATATTACCAAACATGTGGAGATCGATAGTTTCTTCATGAAGGAGAAGCTGAACAATGGATTACTTGAACTAAATCATGTAGCCACCAAGGAATAAGTTGTTGATTGACTCAGTAAGGGTCTTATTTACTAGACATGGAGAAATATGTAACAAAATGAGTTTATTTACTAGACATTGAGGTAGAGTGTTGGTATTATTATTCTATTTTATGTTAGTGATGTGATTAATGGAGGCCTAAGACGAATTTGAATTATTGCATAATTTGAAGTAATTGGACCTTGCAATGTAAATTACATCAAATCACAATTTCATGGTTTCTTCCAATCAAAGACACAAACATGGTCGGATTGGTCTGACAATTTAACTGGAGCATAGGATTCATTAGGTGTCTTCTTGTTCCAAGGAGATTGGATTTGAATAGCCCCACCATGAGATGAATTTCGGAACAGACTGCTTTTGTTCATTCATGATCTGCTATTCACAGCATTGCACAATCTTGATTTTATTGGCGATTGGAGGTCTAAACTGTTCTGATTGAACTTAAATTTTACCCAATGACGGAGGACTTCTTAAGTCATATGCTGACAAAAGGAGGTCAAAATCTAACGGTCCAATTATGAGTTATTCTTTTCGAAATATACTATTTTCAAACTGAAAGTTTGCACGCGACTTATGGAGAGCATATCATTGGACATAAGTACCAACTAAAAAAAATTAGGTGGGGTGGGAAAATAGTTTTTTTACTGGAGGGTGTAAATTTTATCAGTTCAACCATCATGAAAAATAGTAATTTTATCAGCACAGACAAAGTTAAAAATAAATAAAAGTAATATTTGCATTGTACCCTTTGCGATTATGAAAAGCTGAAAATCATCGTCATGGTTCTTCAGTCTATTTTTTTTTTAATCACAAGCCTCAGTAACAAAAGTAGGCAAAAAAAGTTTAAAATAGAAATTGTACCAAAAAACGATGAAAAATCTACTAAGTAAAATACATGAAAAAGATAAATTCACTGTAATTTTAATTTTCTAAGCTTAATGGAATGAACGACTGGTCAATGGTATCGATTTGTTGAGAATGATAGGTTTTGGAAGAGAAGTTTATGTTGATGTAAGATCTGCGACAAAATCTAAAATTGACCTAAGGCCCAAAAAGGATCAAAAAAATGGCCAAATGATCATGGAGGGCCAGGGCTCCCTCTTTGTATGCCCTTGAATGTATCAATGTATTAATATTGTTAGACAGAGTTTAAAGTAATTGGACCTTACAATGTGAATTATAGCAAAGCGTAATTTCATAGTATCTTCCAATCAAAGGCAGAAACATGGTCGGATCGGTCTAACAATTTAACTGAAGTCTTAGGATTCACTGGGTTTCTTTTTGTTCCAAGGAGATTGAATTTGAACGATCCCAACGTGAGATATGAATTTCGGAATAGACTACTTTTGTTCACTCATGATTTGCTATTGTTCTTATATAAAGTCTATATAACTCCAAGAGATGCTGGTTCGAGTCCAGCTCGTGACAGAAACACAACATTGCACAATCTTGATTTTATTGGCGATCAGAGGTCTGAACGTATTCTGATCAAACTGAAATCTTACATAGTGACACAGGACATCTCAAGCCAAATTTTGACAAAAGGAGGTCAAAATCTAATGGTCCAATTATGAGTTATTATTTTCAGAATATACTGTTCTCATACTGAAAATTTGCACGCGAATTATGGAGAACAGATCATCGGACATAAGTCCCAAATACAAAATTAGGTGGGGATGGAAAATATTTTTTTAGGGGAGGATGCAAATTTTATCAATTCAACAGTTATGAAAAATAGTAATTTTATCAGCACAAACAAAGATGAAAATAAATAGAAGTAATATTTGCAGTGTTCCCTTTGCAATTATGAAAAGCTGAAAATTGCCGCCATGGTTCTTCAGTATATATTTTTTTTCCTGAATCACAAGACTCAGTGATGAAAGTAGGCAAAAATGTTCGATACAGAAATTGTAGCAAAAGAAGACAAAAATCTGCTAAGTAAAACACATGACAAACCCCAACGGGTTGCCCTGGTGGTTTGTAACGTCACCCTAACACTCCGGTATTCTGAGAGGTTTGGGGTTCGACTCCTACTGGGGACACAAATTAGTTGGGGCCAGACTCCCGGATGATTGGTCTTGCTCGGCCAGCGGATGGCCCAATTCGTACTGGTTGAGTCATTTGTTACGGATCCCTATGGACTAGTCGATAATAGTTAGATACCACAGGCTAACTAAAAAAAACACATGACAAAGATAAACTCACTGTAATTTTAATTTTCTAAGGTTAATGGAATGAACGACTGGTCAGTGATATCGATTTGTTGAGAATGATAGGTTTGAGAAGAGAAGTTTCTGTTGATCTAAGCCATAAGGAAAAATCTAAAATTGACCCAATGCCCACGGAGGGTCAAACAATGGTCCAATGATCAGGGAGGGCCAAGGCCCCCACTAGTCCCCCCTCTGTGTACGCCCTTGAACGCATTAATGTATCTTGAGATGCAAGCATATGTCCATGTTAGTGGATTAACTTTTAAACTTGGACATACATATATATATATATATATATGATTTTGAACTATCCATGATTTTGTTCCATGTCTTTGTAAAACTCTTCCACTCAATCTTTATATACAAGTCTTTGTAGCCCCATTGCATGTAATCTCATTGGACATGCATCGTATGCATACATTGTAATTCGAAGAAAATAGCCACTAACTTCATACATCTCATATATGAAGTGTAGTGACATTTCACTGACTCTTTAGTGCATTCCATCTTAGATTCCATCAATTTTGAGATTTTGATGTAATACAATACATCAAACAAATTTTATATAATTATGTTTATGACCTCATAATTACATTTGAGTCTTTGAATGATCAAATACTTCACTTCGGCTCCCAAACTCTTCTTTGGTTCAATTTCAGCCTCTCAAGAGTTTGATGTTAATGTGTGTGACTCTATAGGTTTTCAATAACTTGGCAATGGACCAAAAATTAACATAATCATATTATGGTTAACGAGCTAAGTTCTTTTAATTCATTAATTACTAATTCATGTCCATAGAACATGAGTAATATCTAACAATATGTCATGGTCATCCAAGTATTGAGAATAATCATGCTAGGAGACTATCATTTCAAGAACTAGTTCTTGTGTCATTCTTATCCCTTCATCTTGATCATATCCTAATCTAACATATAGAGATTATTTGTCATCCTGTTTGATATATGCTTTAGATTTATTGTACCGAAGATCATGATCCTTGAGTATTGGTTAGAAACTCATTTATATTCAAACTTATGCTTTGATCAAAGGTTTCATCATGCTCTTACAATTGGCGATAAGGATATCTCCTCCTAACTATTTAGGAGTGGTGAATCCTTTATTGATCGCTTACAATTCTTCCTTACTTCATATCATCCCCAAAATCATCCATTATTATCCATTTGTGGTGTAACTCCGAATAGAATCAAAAAGTGACATTCATACTCATTATGTCATAGTGTCTTAAGTCTAAGGATCACTTACACCTACTACTCTATATAATATCTACCATTGACCAGTGTTGTTGGGGGCGCGCCCCGGGCGCGAGGCGCTTAAGGCGCGGCCGGTGTTGCCCACAGACGGCTGGGGCGGGTGCCATCCCGGGAGCGCGGCTGGGGCGCCTTGAAGCGCAAGAGGCGCCATGAAGCACAAGAGGCGCCATGAAGCGCAAGAAGAGTTGTGAAGCGCAGGGAGGCGCACGTTGAAATTAACAAGGGGAGGACTATTTTAGTAAATGCAATGCCATTAAAAAAACCTACTATTTATTCTTATTTGTCCTATTTTAACTTTTCTGTGGGTACCGTTTTGTCTCTCATTCCCCCAGACAAGGATTCCGTCATTCTGCAGATTTTTCAACTCTTTTTCTTTGGTCAAAGTTGGTAGGTTGTCTTCTAGCTAATCAATTTATTCTTATTTGTAATCAATATACATCTGTCACTAAAAAAAATATGATGTACATCTAATTTCTCCTACTTTGTAGCAATAAGCTTTTTCTCTACAAAGTTGGCTATTTTTTAACCGTAAATCAGCAAGATAAATTTAACTTTTATAGAAAATTGAACTTACAGTAAATCAACAAGAATAATTTCTTCTACTTTGTAATCAATAAGCCTTTTCTCTACAAATGTTAGCTATTTTCTAACTGTAAATTAGCAAGAAAAATTGAACTTCTAGTATTATGCAACTTATGTATTGATTTGAAAACTTTTTTTTCATGATTATTGAGTATTATAGTTTTAATAACCATGATATATAAAGTATGTGTATTTTATTTTGTAATTGAGTTATTTTATATTGATTTTGAATGGATAAATTATATATGAAGTAAGTACATATTTATTTTTGAAAATTAAAAATTTAGTGCGCCCCGATTTGTGAAGCCCACGCCCCATTGCCTCGTCGCCCCGCACCCTGGTTTTTGGCTTGATCGCCCTGGTGCGCCCCGCTGCCCCAACAACACTGCCATTGACAATAGGGTGAACTCTATTTGGGTTAATCCAATGTATTTGTCAAGTATAAGCATCCATGTTATAGTTTAGGTGTTGCTACACCACATTCTACTCTCTTAAAAAAATGGCTTTTTTTTTGCTAGGATTACCCACATTTTATCCAAATGGTTCTCTTTAGGTGAGAACCTAAACCTTTACAAAATAGGGAGGCCAATCATAAACACTCGTAACCTAAATGTTGAAAAACTATTCATGCTTTATTTTGCTAGTAGCAGTGCCTGATAGAGGCCATCCTTAGCTGTAAGCATGCCTTGTGTCAATCTTGGTAATGAATCCTTGCCCCAATTAAGAGAGGAGACTCCTGAGGCACCCGATTTGGCTAGATAATCAGCAATAGTGTTGCTCTCCCCGTACTGATGTTGTACATGTATACTGATGCCCGGGCATTGAGTCTTGAAAGTTCTCTAGAAATCCCATAGGTACCATGGCGTACAAGAATCTGCTCTTATCCAGTTAACTAGTAACTGTGAGTCAGTTTCCAAGATAACGTTGTGCCATCCTTTGAGTTGACAGATTCTTAGTCCTTCAGTAGCTGCCTTCAACTCAGCCTCATTGTTGGTGCCTTGACCCAGATGTGTTTAGAAGGATGCTAGACAGTCTCCTATATCATCACGGATTATGCCACCTGCTCCTGCTAGTCCTGGATTACCTAGGCAACATCCATCCGTGTGAAGCTTGACCCATCATATTGGTGGCTTATCCCAATAGATTACTTTTGCAGCCTTCAGGATCCTTCTGCTGTATTTGAGTCGTAGTTGCTGCATTAGGTAATCATCATCGACCTGCATGAAAGAAATCATATTAGTGTTGGCTGTTAAGATAAACAAAGTGTTCCTTACCTGATGCCAAATCCGTGTCACAGTTTGTGACATCCCCTCATATTGTGCTTCACATCTATAATACCACAGATGCCAAGTTACAATAGGGGGAATAATTTTAGAAAGGCTTCCTTTAAATCCTGATTTTTGTCTAATCATGTGCCACTGAGTAATTCTTTCCTTCCAAGCGTGAGGATCAGCGAAAAGTACCCCCATCAGATCAGCTGCTTGCATCCACAAACTTCTGGCAAAATCAGAGTCAGAAAGCACATGATCTGTGCTTTCCTGACTTCTATTTGAGAAACAGTGATAGCATGATGCAAGGTGTATGCCTTTTCTTTTAATGTTTTCATCCGTGGGTAAGCATCCGCTCCAGGCTTTCCACGAGCAAAGACTGAACTTGGTAGGAATTACTTTATGCCATATCAAGTCTTCCAACAAGAGATCATGATTCGAGCTAAATTCCAGGCTAAAAAAACTGTAAAAGCCCCACTATGTTCTGGTTTCCAAATGGTGATATAATTTTTTTCCTGTTGACCCGGGATTTCCATGGACAGAATCTCCCAGTTATCTCCTCTCCAACTGTTTGTTGTAGCTTCTGTACATTCCATTGCCCTTCCTGGATAAAATCAGTCAGAACTGCTCTGTTTTCCTGAATTAACTCCACTTTTTGTGCAAGAACTTCTGAGGCCATCCATTTCTCAAACCAAAAACTCAAATTTCCTTTCTGAATTATGATCTGAATGTTGTTAAGAACCTCTTGTCCGTATGCCATGATGTGTTTCCATAAATGGGAGTCTGTAGATCTTGTTTCCCTCAGCAACCAGTGACTCATCCTGTGGTATTTTGCTAAGAGCTTCTGTGAGTTATTCCTTTTTTTTATCATAATATTGAAGCATAGCTTCATTCCCATTGATTTTTGAATATCCCCCAAATCCCTTACTCCAATACCTCCTTCATTTGTAGGTTTGCATAACTCCTTCCACCTCTTCCAATGTAATTTCTTCCTACCATCAGCCTCTCCCCAAGAAAAATTTACCATCAACGTCCTCATTTCTGCCAATGCTCAGTGGGGCCGCCAGATTGCAACCATTATGTGAATTGGAAGACTCATCATCACATGCTTGATCAAAACCAGCACCCACTTTGACTCATTAACTTACCTCTCCATCCAGCCAATCTTTTCCTAATTTTATCCAATAGTGGAGATAGAGCAGATCTACTTGTCGTCCCTGAACATATAGGGGCACCAAGATATGTCATAGGTAAAACTCCCTCCCTGAATCCAGTGATCTGTAATATTCTGCCTCTTCTACAAAATACTATTTGTTTGGACATGAATATGGCAGATTTAGCGTGCATAGTGACTGTCCAGAGTGAGAGCAATACACTTCCAACACCCGCATCAATTTCCGTATGGATCTACTGTCTCCAACTCCAAAAAGAAGAATATCCTCAGCGTACATAAGGTGGGAGATTAAAGGAGCACCAACTGGATGATAAAAATGTGAAATACTTCCTTGTTCAAACATATGATGGATGATCTACGAAAGAACATCCATCATTATGATGAAGAGGAAAGGAGATAGGGGGTCTCCTTGCCTCAAACCCCTACTGGACTGAAACCCCCCCAAAGATATCCCATTAAGTTGGATAGAGTACCATTGGCCACGAATGCACCTCATGAAAAGTGTAATCAGCTCAGTAATTAAAATTAGCTTAGAACATGTTAACCTATCCGAATGAGTGATGTTCTGTCTCACTAATGCTATGGTGAGGAATATTTATTATTAATAAGTTTATTAGAATTATCTCATCATTACAACTCTTTGTAATCAACTCTAAGTTATTAATGCATGGGTTTCATTATTCATCATGCAATAAAAGCAATAAATAAAAGAAATAATGAAAAATGCTACAAATCATATGCATTGATATAAAACATTGATACAAAGGTCCTAGATGATTAGTCTTAAGCACAACATTAACAACTTTTTCCTCACTCTTTTGTAAAAATTATATTATCAACATGGATCCATGTTTTTGAAACTCTTTAAGTTTTTGCTATGCACACACTAAATTTATGTTTCTGCTCCACATTCATGTTAAATGACACGTAGTATAACTATGAATTCCTACAGTAGCGCTACCACCGTTAAATAACCTTATCTCATATGATCAATTCTCAGGAGTCTGACCAATTTTGAGCTTCTCATGTCATGGACGTAGATGATATGGTCCATCTTATCCATGACGTGGAGATTTCCTCAAATCAAGTTTGAGTACGGAAACCTCAACATAGAACATGATTCCCCAGAGGTTACTCCATTCATATTACTGTAACTTCATTACTTTTCTTGCTTGTAATAATGCCTTTTTTTTTGGATCAAGGGTACCAGAGCTCAATTTGAGCACCCGACTAATCCTCAGGGTACAGACGGGCCACACTCAACAACTGTACCGGCAAATCGCGAGTCACCCGACATTGAGGATACCTGGGTACGTGACCTTGCCGTATTGCCTACAACAGGAATTTCGCATTCGTTCCAGCAAAAATTCGAACTCGAGACCTCTGGGCAAGTACTGTTGGCCTCGTTTGTAATAATGCCATGATCTTGTCACATCAGATGGTAACACGTGCAACCAAAAACCCTCTCAGGGCACAACTTCTGTCAGCTCAGAGATTGTTCGCCACTGTTTTTCATTTAGATGGGGTGGTCGATGATGACTTGCGAATGCATGATACTTCCACCGGCAGGCTATCGACGGTGCATGCTAGCCTAGCGGCAAACATGCGGCCTCCGATTATCAAGGCATGCCAAGAGGTCGGGGGATCGAGTCCCAGTGGGGGAACTCGCTGTCACCTTCTAGATTAGTAGGAGGGTCCCTCCTGGATGCCACTGGGCCCGAAGGATACCGGGGTAGGAGGTCCCATCTCGATACTGTGGCTTTCGTCCGGGTCGGGTGGGGCTTGTTTGGGTTGATCCGTGAATCTAAAATAAGCGGCAGTTTTGGATTACATACCAAAAAAAAAACCCGGCAGGCTATTGGCTAATGGAGAAGTTCTGACTTGATCTCAGGTTGTCTCCAGGAGGGTCAGGTCTACTATTAGTTAACGGGTAAGTCAGCTTTCTCTTTTGTGCATATCACGGTATGTATAATCAAGGATAACATATCAAATGATTTACCATCAGTTTTTTATGATGTGCAACTCAACCATCGCATTGCCTAATCCTAGACTCTGTTTTTCCAGATTCTTTCTTCAAACCGTATTTTGTACTTCCTCGATTTGTCTCCCAAGCATTCAACTCTGAACTAGCTCCGTTATTCTAGCACGCTGCTTACAACGTAATGAGGCAGGTGGCTTCTTCGTTATCCAGTCATCTATTTGTTTCGAAAGGTAAACTAAAAAATTTAGCCGTGGAAGAACAATTTTCTTTGTGTTCCCCCCAGATCTTCCGTCACCTCTTCACTTATCAATTCATGTCTCAAAATCTTGCCCTTTTGGGGGGGAAATTATGGCATAGGATCAATGCACCTGGCAAATGATATCAGAAGGAAGAACTAATGCCCTGCTACAAAATTATGCTATGGAAGGAAGATGAATATCAAGATCAAGATCAACTGCTTATGATCTTTCTGTTTCTGTTGCAAGAGTTTCAACGCGCTTTACGAGTTGAGCAAGGAGGGAGCTGATGGGAAATATGCAAGGAGGTTTGGGGATCACTGCAGATGTCACAAGCATTTGCTCTTTGACAATAAATAACTGTTAACTTTTGAGTACTCACATTAGGTTGAAGCAAAAGTCTGTTTCTCAAAGTTCACTGATGTTGAATAAACATGCTAATGCTTTTTACTTTCACAAATCTATGCGCGACTCTAAGAAATGTAGGGTGTCTAACGGTGGTGATAGTACCAAAACCCTACCATCCTGGCATCACTACCGCTAAAATAGAGGTAGCAGGATTGGCCACCACTACCGTTATCATTAACCGCTCCCATCGATACCTACCACTGATTGAAATTAAAAAAATTAATTAATAACTTCAGAAAGACCATAATTCAACTATTGGATAAATATCAAACCATTCATAGATTCTACATGGAAATATGGTTAAAGAAATTGTACAAAGCCTTCAAAAACTCTATCCAAATTAACTAATAACATACTCAAAAGGAAAATGAGTTCAGCATTGGTAGAGTAGAGTAATCGAGCCAAAAGCCAAAAGATATACCATATTCAAATCACATTATATTTTCTTGGACCTCACCACTCTGCATTTTTCCTCTTAAGTACTCTCAGTTTGGTTTTAGTCAATCTTCAACTCAACTCTTTTTCTCAAGTAAAACGACAATCCAGAATTGACTGAAACTTGATTCAAGATTGAGAATTACATAAGAATAACTATTAATTCAGGGAGTGAAAAAAAGCGGCGATCTCGAGTTTGAGTATGAGGAACTCTAACCCGTGACAAACTCTTTAAGACTCCGAAAAAATCAAAATAACTCAACTTGAATAGATTTCTTGCTGGTTGTACCAATTTCGATGAAAAGCTACTTTGAGGGTCTCAAAATCTCTCTCTTTTTTTTTTAAAATTTGACACATTGCTTCTGCTTTTGAATCGAAAGATTTTTATGTTTTTTGATCGATTTTTTTTAATGAATTTTTTTAACTATTTTTTTTTGGAAAACCAGCAAGGTTACAAATCCGAAATTGAAGAGAAAAAAACGAAAAATAAAAATAAACTATCTAACAAATTTCGGCCTCAAAGTTATAGATAGCTAAGCAACCTGAATGTTGAAAGATAGGGGGAAAATGTTCCAAAACCTCGCTCTGATACCCAATGATATAAATCATTGCCGAACTTGTGGCAAAATCTCACACCAATTTAAGATTCAAAAACAAGATCTAAAAGGACGAATTTACTGTACTTTCGCCTGAAGACAACTTGTGTCAACCAACGAGAAGTCACGAAAATTGTAACCGAGAACGCTACCAAATAATCCCCTGAAAGCAACATATCCTAACCAAGAACCAAGAAATATCGACGCCACTTAACTTGAAAATAAAAGATAAATCGAAGAATGGTTTAAAACCAAAAGAGAATACTAATGCCACAAAACTCAATTCAAAACTTGTGTGTCCAATGCGAAGGATGTTAAGGCCTTTATATAGGCATAGATAATCCTAAAATTTGTGCAAAAATAAGAAAAAAAATTAAGTAACTAGAAAACTAATTAATGCTAAAAATTTGGCCAAAAACATGTCCTAGGCTATGAAGGAAAGTTAGGCCACGTGTTTCTCCCCTCCTTAGGAGTCTTGGTGTTGTAAGAAAGCTTATTGAATGAACAAAGGAGTGTTGGTTGTATAGGGAATACCTTTCCTTAACTAAGGAAAATTCCCTAAATTGTAGGAACTTTCCTTTTGTCTTGAGATTCTTCATTAATTACTTTAACTTGGCCTTTGATCACACCAAATCCCTCTAGAATCTTCATTCCACGTTCCCCCTTCACTCCACATGTGCACTTCTATGTTGGACATTCATTTTGGGCCATGACTTGGATCATGGTAATGGGTCGGGCTTCTTCAATTGGCCGTGAGGCCCACTAAGCATAAATGGGCCTGGGGTCCATTTCCTTTTTCTCGAGCCAAAACTCATTGGATCATCAATTTCAAGACTTCTTTAAATTTCTTGCCTCTTAAGCGTGTAATTGGGCCTTCTTGAAGCCTTATGGGTTCACGCCGTTCAGCCACCATCTCACCACCCTTGGGCTCTCCATTGGGCTCCATTTGCACATCCTCTTTGTCCATGTCATTAGCAGGTTGGGTGCAACTTGGGTTGCATCATTCTCCCATTCTTTAAAAGGATTTGTCCTCAAATCATCACCTACATCAAACGAAAATAAGTCAGCAACATTGAAAGTAGCACTAACATTATACTCACCGGGTAGATCCAATTTATAGGCGTTGTCATTAATTCTTGCAACCAATTGGAATGGTCCGATTCCTCTTTGCATGAGATTTGATTTCCTCTTTTCTAGAAATCTTTCCTTCCTCAGATATAACCATACCAGTCACCTTGTTCGAAAATCACCTTCTTTCGACCCTTGTTGGCCTATTTAGTGTATTGAGATGTTCTCTATTCAAGATTAGCTCGTGCCTTCTCATGAATGGTCTTTACAAATTCAGTCTTATTCTTACCATCTAAATTTAATCTTTCACTCAAAGGTAAAAAAAGTTAAAACCATAGGAGATAAATGATTGAAACCATAAACAAGTTCAAAGGGTGAATATTGTATAGCTGAATGAATACCTCTATTATATTCAAATTCAACATGCGGCAAACATTTTTCCCAAATTTTCAAGTTCTTATATATGGGTGCACGCAACAAAGGCCCTAAAGTCCTACTAACAACTTCAGTTTGTTCATCAGTTCAGGGATGACAAGTAATTGAAAATAATAACTTAGCCCCCAACTTAGACCACACAGTTTTCCAAAAGTAACTCAAGAATTTTGCATCCCTATCAGAAATAATAGTCCTAGGCACACCATGCAATCTTACAACTTCTCTTAAGAAAAAATTAGCAACATGAGAAGCATTATCAGTTTTGTGGCAAGGTATAAAATGAGCCATTTTCGAAAGCCTATCCACAACAACAAAAATCGAATCCCTCCCCTTCTTAGACCTTGGTAACCCCATAACAAAATCCATTGAAATGACAATCCATGGTTCATGAGGTATAGAAAAAGGGGTGTATAATCCATGAGGGTTCAATCAAGATTTAGCTAACTT
>JAOWBN010206449.1:0-14301 GCA_028565015.1 Pinguicula moranensis | reverse complement strand
AGATTTTCTCCTAATATTTTAGGAGCAGTGAATCTTTTATCGATCAATCAAAATCCTTTCGTACTTCAAATCACTCCCAAGACTACCCATTGTTACCCATTTATGGTGAAACTCCGAATAGAATCAAAGAGTGACATCCATACTCAAAATCTCTACGGTGATTTCAAGTTTAATGATCACGTATACCTACTATTCTTTAAAGTATCATCCGTTGACAATATGGTGATCTCTAAGCGAGTCAACTACAAGCATCCATGTTCTAGCTCAAGTGTCTCCACACTATAGTTGATGAGATCAACTATTTCCTTCAAAAGGAAATGACTTAAAACATGCTAACCTATCCGTATTAGTGATGCCTTATCTAACTAATGTTATGGTTAGGGATGTTTAGTATTGATAGCGTAATTAGAGTGGTGTCGTCATCACATCTCTTTGTCGTACACTCTAAGTTATCAACACTAGGAAACAAAGAAAGTAAATAATCAAATAGTAAAGGTTTTTACAATCATGTATGTAACATTAAAGTGTTAATACAAAGGCCCAAGGTGATTGGCCTTTGACGGTGCATGTTGTCCCAGCAGCCACGACTCCTGACACACATGGCTTGTCAAGTGAGGCTAGGGGATCGAATCTGGCTGGTGACATCTCTGGCACTATCATCGGTATTAGTCGGGTAGGGCCTTGGGTCGACCCGGATACTTAGTGGGGTTCAATCCACTGATTACCTACCCAAAAAAACTAACAGGGACTTGTTCCGCAAGTGGACCAGGGAGGGCAGAGTCCTAGAAGGACAAGTTTTCTGCATTCTTTGGTGGTCGATCGACTTCGAAGTGGACTAAGAATCCCCACTCACCCCAGTGTGGATCTCACTGCGGAACGTACCTGTGCACCTTTATAGGAGGGATTCCCCCTACCTGTGCACCTTTATAGGAAGGATGCCCTAAAAGTCATCACCTCACTATTTGGTCAGTACATGGGTGATAACAACATGATACTCCAATGAACGAGAACACAACAAGATCGAATTTATGTTGAAGTGGACTTATCCAGAGAACCTCTAGAGAAAGTAGCCATCAAACAGGGATCACACGGGGTTGAATTATGTAAGGTAGTCTATGAAAGCTAGGTACTTACTGTTTTATTTGTTTCTCACGAGTCTTGACACGGTGATTGTACGTCCAACAAGAACAAAACAGGACAGGCGAAGAACAAGGGGGCTAAGATATGGAAGAAGAAGTGCAGGAACTGAAAAGGGGGTACTACGCCTCAAGGAGAACCTGAGATCCCTAATTTTGGAAAAGGGGGAAACCTCTAATGTGATGGAGGGTTTAGGTAACACGTACTAATAGTGTCCACAACATAGCCCTGTATGAATCAGACACTTACCAAGCCCATGACAAGTGGCATATAAGATACCCTGAGCAAATTTTTTATGATTGGTAAACCGGCGCCACAAGGGTTATTACACCCAAGAAGAAAAATACAGACGAAACCTAGACTGGAGAGTGTACCTGCCCTGAGCCATCTCCAAGGAAAATTTTGGAGGATTTGAGTGGGAAAGAAGGACATCAAAAATTCCTTAAAGCACGAGCAGGAAAAAAACTCGGGGGACGAATTGCGATAGACTAGCCAAAGGCCAAATTTACTCTGCACATGAACGAGGTCAAAGTTTGGGAGGAGGAAATGGGAGGGACAACACAATGTGCTTCCCACATGACCAGAGGGGTCTAGGAAAACATGGTGGACAAGAGACAATGGTGGCATCAGACTGAACTCGGAACAAGCAAGTTCAGTTTTTGCCATCAAAAGCTAGAATCAGGAAGAGGCGACGAAATTGCATAATTTTGTCCAAATCCCTAGATCAAATCTAATTCTAGCAAAGAATAAAGGCGAGGAAAAGGAAACCTAAAGGGTCAAGGTAATTTACTTGTACCTCATCTATCCATAGTAGCTGAGAATTCAACAGAGATCCCAACCCGATGCGACTTAAGTCTGTCCACAACCATAAAGACACTAGAAACCTTGGGAAGAATTGGGAGTACAGAGAATGACCTGGGCAGATAATCAAGGATTTTGAGTTGTTGGGTCATTAAAGCCCAGTTCAATGCCGAAACCTCGAGGATCTTGTAGGCTTCTTAGTGGAGCTATAGGGGATTGGGTCAGACAATCACAAACGTTTGGCAAGGACTAAGAGCAATCCCATGACACAGTTTGGAGCCCAACCCTCCCGAGCATGGAAGATTTATCCCCATCACCCCCTATGGGTATGAACCAAAATTTGTTAGAACTAGTAGATATGGTTGGATTGGAGGGTCACCAAATTTTAAAGATCGTTTCGGATCTTAAATGAGATACTAGGTACAACAAGGGCAGTAAAAGTACGAGTCAAACGTCAAGCAACATAATTGAAAGATGGTGGGTAAAGGTACAAAGCCAAAATGCACTACTTCCCGGCCTCCCATGTACGATTGGTTTCTTATGGAATAAATTTTTTATTTGAATATTAGAGGGTTAAGGAAATCAAAGAAAGACCTACAAGATATGCTTAATAAATTTGAGTGAAGAAGCTCTTGGTTAACTAACTTTATTTAGTTTCATTACTTTATCTCGAATGAAGAAGCTCTTGGTAATTGGAAGAAGGATTTAAATTTTGTTTAATGAGTATGTCCGATCAAGCGATTACTAGGTGGTATAAATAAGATAAGGGAGTTATTTGGTCACTTTTGTTTATGGTAGTTGTGACTTTTCTCATAGAAGTGATTTGTGGCAATACATGGTAGGTGTCAACATGGGAAACTCCCTCTAGATAGTGTTGGGTGATTTCAATGTGCAAAGGTCTAGTGCAGAAATGTGGGTAGGGGTGGGGGTGGATAGTTTGACCAGCTTGTCCTATGAGGGAGTTTAGTGACTAATTAATTTCTTTGGCCACATCACTCTAGCACAAGAACTCAGTCCAAGCATCAACACCAATCACCCGGGATAGAATATCATGCTTATACTGGACATGACTAAGGCCTATGACAGAGTAAGGCGGTTCTTCCTAGAAAAGGTGCTAGAAGAAAAAGATTTTAATCAGGAAACCGAAAGTATTATTATGAAATGCGTGAAGGATCAATGGTTCTCTGTACATATAAATGGAACAACCCTGGGTTTTTCCCATCTCAGCAAGGGCTTCCTCAAGAGGAATAATTTCCGACAACCACTTCGGACTCCAATGATCTCCCATCTGATGTACACAAATGATGTCTTGTCCTTCCTTTGTGGAGAAAAAAGATCCCTGCAGTCTCTAACCTAGTTCCTGGATGTTTATTGCTCATGATCAGGCCAGAAGGTCAACAAAGCAAAGTTAGTGATTTTTCTATCACACAAGATAAGCATAGCTGGAATCGCAATGATGACTCAAGGAAAAGGTTTCAAATTAGAACACTTCCCAACCAAATACCTTGGGTGGGCCTTGTTCATAGGAAGACTCAACTAGGCAGTACTAGACCCTTTACCCAGCAAAATCACGAAAAAAATAGCGGGTTGGAAAGACAAGCTACTCTAACTTACTAGAAGGATACTATTAGTTAAGCATGTCCTATGTACACCTTGGCAGTTATGCATATCCCCTGATACATTTTGGATGATTTGCGATTTTGTCTAGCCAATTCCTTATGCAGATAGTTAGAACAAAATCATAAACTACACTGGCGTGCATGGAAAATGATCTGTAAGCCAGTAGCAGAAGGAGGTCTGGGAATCAAGGATCTAAAAAGAAGTGCAAAAAGTCAATGGCTATGAAACTCTACAACAAGATTATTACTGAAGGAAATTTATGGGTCTATTTCTTCCGAGCAAAATACAACAAAAAGGCCCACATTCTCACAAGAGAAATCAGAGTAGTGAACTCAAAGTTTTGGAAGTATGCAATGAGTATGTGTACAAAGAAGGTGGAAAACATTAAGACTATTATGCGCAAAGGCAATGCACCATTCTAGTTCAACAAGTAGCTTAGCTTCGGGCCTGTAGTGGTGCAAATTTCAAAGTTGGTGAACAAAGAGGTGAAGGTGCAAGATTTATAGGAAAAAAAATTGGAACCAGGAATATATCCAGGACATAGTGGGCAGGACCATATTTGAGGAAATCCAAAAACAAAGAATCCCAGTAAAATAATGCATAGAGGGGAGGACATTACTATAAAGATGAAAGAAGCCAAAGGGAATTTGAGCATGAGGATGTAACCGGGCATAGAACGGATATGGAATTGGACACTGTTGCCAAACATTGCCATATGCACCTAGAGGGTATGGAAGAACTGCCTGCCATAGGATGAAAATATCCATGTAGAAAAAAATTTCTTGCTCTGCTTGCAATTGCAACCCAAGGAAACTGCACTTCAAGAGCTTCCCCGCTCATGCCAAGGGTATGAGTCAGGGTGGGTGAATGGCACCGGGCTATATGCCTAATGTACAGAACATTTTGGCTTGCACCTGCACGCGCGGCTCTTGGTCGCACGCATACGAGGCCAATGCACAGCACAATACTGCACACACCCATGCGTGTGGTATATGTGCATGTCATATTATTGTGCGTGAGCGCACTTGGCCCCTGCACGCGATACTTGTGCGTATCTAGTGCCCGGTGGGTTTTGGTACTCAATCTGTTCACCAATGATGTTCGCACTCCTTGTGCACAACACTTGGGCATGATCCAGCCTTATGCCCCCACGTGTGATGAGTCGATTTTATACAAATTTTATCTAGACTATTTCGGTTTATTTGGCTTAATATTGATAGGGGGACACTTTTATTGCTCATTTCTCTTCCTTTTGTAATTTCAGGTCACTTAATGGGCATTGGGAGAAAAGAAAGAAAAAAAGACCCTAAAAGCCCCATAAAAATACAAAATTTTGATTGCAAGTCATGACCCCAAATTTCAAATCTCAGCCACATATCTGTTTTTGCGGGAAACTGCAAAGCAAAGTGTAGAATGACCATTTTGCCCTTACTCACATGCGAAAAAATATTTTTTCTAAAGCTTCGGAAGGAAACTAACTAAGCCAAAGCTTCCCAAATGCGCTATCTCTCACAAGCTTCTCGAGAAAGCTAGCTTTTAGACATCTCACGAAAGATAGCAAAACAGAACCCATTCTTGAGGGTTACAGATTCTGGGAGGGGTTAGAACTCTGGGAATGTTTTCCATTCTAGAACGTTAGCCTTAGAATCGTGGGTTAATTCTTTTCAACTCTCAAAGAGAATGATTCTGAGATGTCTCCCCTTGGAATCACGTACCAATTCTTTCCATCAAACCATTCTGGGGCAGATTCCTTCTAGGATTTGGGGCACAAGGCAGCAGTACTTGGAGAGGAGCCATGGAGAAGAGGAGGAGTTCCGGTGACTCCGCATTTATCCAAGGGGGTTCTTGACTCTATGAATTTAACTTTTGTCTATCTTTTTGTATGGCTTGAGACTTTGTTTTAGGGCATTGATGTAGCTACTTTTGAATTTAGTTGAGGACTTAGAATGTCTCAAGAAATGGGCTACAACTCTTATCTATGAGAGCAATGTAACCCTTGTTAACTTAGATGCAGATTTCTAATGTTTAGCTCTTTTGAAATGTTTTTTTCATTAAACTGGCTCTTTTAAAATGTTGTTGTTGCTGTTTGGTTTTATTGTGTTTTTCCTAACTTGCACGTGCCTGATCAACATTTGCATGTTCACTAAGCATGGTGGAAGGTCGAGAGGCACAAACCATGCTATGAATTGTAAAATCAACTATAATCACCATACCATGGAATGTCTGTTGTATTATTGCTGTCGTGTGTGAATTTTCTAAATTCAAAGCCTTCGGTGTATTCAAGTGTAACTTCGAGAAAAGCATGCTTATATATCGTTCAGGGTTGCTTGCAGCTCAAGAGAGAAGAGTGACTAAGAGAGAAAAATCTAGTAGATAACAACACAATAAATCCTAAGTCTAACATAGAAAGAAAACTTCTTAGTTCACTATATGGTGAAGTCACTAGCCCTAGATATCCTATCCAAGATTTGATCGCATGCGTACCCCATTTATTTATGTTTTTCAGTTTCTTTATTTTAGTCTTTTTCCTATCTTTAGTTTGTAGGTTATTTCTCATCCTTTGTTGTTTACTCCAAATTGCATAGAACTCACTAAATGTTGGTGATTATCATCATAATCCTTGTGGTTCAACACTCTTCTCGTCACTCTATTACTTGTGTGACATGTACAATTGCACATAAAAGTGCATCAATTATGTAAGCATCAACGTGTTGGTTGCATGATCCACGCCACGCTTGTGCACATGCTCGGTGGGGCGAGCATGCAACCCTTGTGCCCTCACATTGTCCGAGCGTGCGGCGCAACACTTACGAGCTCATGTTGTAATGTTTGCAACTTAGAAGGAAGCTACAAATTGCATGACTTAGAATGCTTACTATATGTACCTTGAAGAGCATTCCAAATAGCCTAGGAGGTGTTGTGGCCAAAAATATGGTGAGGAGCCTTATCAAAGAGAATTGATAGAAGTAGAAAAACAATACGCATCAAAGATTGCGCCACTCAGAGTATTTTCAATTAATAGTAGTTGAGGTGGGGCTCAAATTCCGATGGAGGTGGCAAAGAACCATCAGAATAGCCAAGTAATTTGTGACTCTGAAGAAGATGCGACATTTGATTTTGCTAGATAAGGAAATTTTGGTCGTTTAGTTTGATGGTAATGAGGTACACACCAACGTGCTTAAGGAAATTGAAGGGAGTATTGAAGCCATTTGAAAAGGAAGAAAAGAGATATAAGAAGAGGGGTGATACAAACCTGATTGCATCAAGGGGAGATAGAAATCAAAGATGAAAGAGAGTGATTGCGGAGAATAAGAAAGAAAAATAAAGCAACTTGAAAGAAGGAAAAGGGAACGAAAGTACGAAAATGAAAAAGAGGATCAAAGAGATGGTATTGAAGCTTGTGTGGCTCCAATACCATGATAGTGTAGAAATCGAAGGTTGGATTTGTTGAAGAAGAAGGAAAAATGTCATGAAGGTGCATTCATTTCTCCATACGTTCAATGTTTCCAATTATAGAAATATATAGATACGAAGAGGTTATTTTCTATTCTAGCCTAGTTGTACTTTTGTGTGCATACTAGGTGTATTGTAAAGTGGATAATGGTGTAGTACAACTACTCTTTAGCCAAGTGAGATGGACTATATATGTCTCTAGGGCCTCGCCTCACGACTAGTCAGTATTCCAACTGTTAGAATAAATAATTAATTTGTTTAATTAATTAATCTTAAGCCCACTTAACCACAAGCCCATCTAACTACCCAGTCCAATCTCTATATAAAGGTCTCATGCCTACAGAGATTGATACGACTCTCATAACTCTCATGCGCTGAGAAACCAGAACATATAAGTTTTCTTTCGCTTGTTCCCAATCACCCTCGGGGAGGAGATCTGGTTCGTGGATATTACAGGGACTTTTATAGACTCTTCAACGTGATCAATTCATTCCAGGAGACTACGATCCAGTAACGCTTCCGCATCAATCAGGTACCGAATACAATCTGTTGGTATTCAGATTCGTTCGTACTCAGATTTAAGTTGATTAGATCCGTTCTAATTAAGTCTATAGTGACAAATGACGATGCAATGGAAAATACACAAGTTTTGAGAGACGAAAGAGTTCTTTGCATGACGATGCTGGGGGAGTCAAGTGCCTGCGCTGATGTCTTGCCGAAAGCAAGGGAAACTAGAATAATGTATCCGCTAATAGGTGAGAAACTCGAGGAGGATTATATGGAAAAAAATTCTAATCATCCATTCGGTCATATTCCTCCTACTTCTCTAGAGTGTAGGACAATTTGGCTGTTGACGAGAATAAACTAGCAAATGGTCTGGAAGCAGAGAAAGTCATGTGCTGATGTAATCTCAGTAAAATCTTTGATGTACAATAACGAGGCACTAATCAAATCCTTACAACTACGGCCTGCTCGCCCAATGCAATCAAAACTTGATGTAGGTTCTGTAGACGCACGAGACAAAAATATAGGAGTTTGACCCACCAAGGAAAATTCACACCTTTACTCACGCACCAACATACTAATATGATCCTTTGGCCTAGTACCTACCCAAAAAATAGCGTATGCTCTAAAAATCAGGCTCACATGCCCAAGATAGTTATTTTTGTTATTTCGTCAGTTAGGATCTTTGTTCACAAAATTCTGATCCATTTGGTATAATGACACTTTTGGAATTATCTCCAGAGTTTTTAGCAGCCAGGAAAAAGGAAGCTTATACCTCCCTAGATCCAGTTATAAGCTCAGCCATCAAGATGCAAAAGCATTTTTGGCAATACGTGAGGCGCAAATGACTTTCCGGTCGATTTAGAAGTTGCAATTGACGACCACACACATCAGAGGCTATTGTTGACCTTGCTATCGAGTTGGAAGTGTCCCCAAAGACCCCAAGGACTGACCTTACATCTAGTCTGGACCGGATGTATGACATTGACAAAGCCCTGTTTAGAAAATAGAGAAAACAATTTCAAGTAAGTGAAACTCTAACTATTAATGCGTATTTTATCATACAATATTAGAGGACTCGGCACGGCCTGAAAGAAAGAAGAAACAAAAGATATAGGGCGTGTACAGTGTTTGGAACTAATCTATATTCAAAAAACTAAATTATCATCTATGAATCCGTGGGCTCGTAGCAAGCTATGTCCTAGCAATGATTTTGAAGGGTGCCACAGAGATGCTAGAAGTAGTGCTAGAGGAATTTTATGTATCTGGCAGCGGTAAGCTTTCCAAGCATTGAATTCGTGATCCAAAGATGGGATTTTGGGATTGGAGGGCCTTTGGGAGTGGACTCAACTCCAATGAAAATACTAAATATTTACTCCTCATGTTCTTTGAGGCGTAAAAGAGTTATATGAAGCAGAATTAGCTCCCTTTTCAGGAGTGATTCATCTCTGAGATGCTATTAAGAGTATTCTAAGTCTCTTTGAAATGAGCTCTGGACTAAAGGTAAATTTCTTTAAAAGTTGTGTAACGGGGATCAATATCCCATATTTGGAAGTGTATGGTCACGCAGAGATTCTTAACTGCTTAACAGCAAAATTTCCACAGACCTATCTGGGCCTGCCCTTGATCACTAATTCCGGGAGAAAGGCAACATGGAAATCAGTGATAGAAAGAATTTAGAAAAGAATAAAATGCTGGGAAAATTCCTACCTTGCATTCGAAGGGAGGATATCCTTAATTAAATCCACAATTACAGGACTAACAACATACTTTCTGTCAGCCTTTCAAGGCAGCAAAGGAAGTAATTTCTAGCATCCATAGGATCCAATCAAAATTCCTTTGGGGAGGGTCAACACCGGAAAATAAAACCATTCACTGGATAAAATGAGAGCAAATATGTCAAGATATAGACATGGGAGGATTGGGTGCTAAGAATCTTGAAATATTCAACTTAGCACTGCCAGGTAAATGGTTATGGAAGATCATAACTGAACTCGAAAGTCTTGTGAGTCAGATAATTCAAGCCCTTTACTTGCAACCACAAGGGCTACATCGTGACTGGACTGCAATAATAGCATCTGCTCAAGCCTCCCGATGGTGGAAGGACATGTGTAAACATGTATGCTCTGCATTCTGGTTCAGCAGTAATCTGAGGAGGCATATCGGGAATGGAGAGGATACACTCTTCTGGAACTCCATGTGGACGCCCTTAGGATGCCCGGTGGACATGTCAGACAAGCTATATTCGATTGCCTCGGATAAAGATTACACGGTGGCAGCAAAAGTGTCTCCAGAGAGTGAAGAGTTCACCTGGCTGTGGCACTAGTGTAGACCGTTATTTACATACGAGTTGTTACTGATCCCTATTTTAGAAGCTCTTATTGCAGGTACTCAGCTGAAACCGGGAAGGACAAGTCTACACGGTAAGCTTAGCGTATCCGAAAACAACACGTACTACGAGTTCTATTGTGCAAGATCAGGTAGCTTTGACAACAGGTTGGGGACGAGGATCACTGAGACAAGTGCAAGCCTTTGTGTGGATACTGATACAGAAGCGGATAGCTACATTTGATTATCTACACAACCGAGGAGTGCTTATAGCTCAACGACCTGCTCCAGGATGCGCCTTTTGTCAAAGCAAGGAGGAAACACTCCGACATATATTTTTGGAGTGTAGCAAAGCATATGAATTATGGCAGAAGCTTTACCACTGGTTAGGATACGTCTATGTTGGATGCAATAATCCAAAACAGCACTATTTGGCCCACCTAGGCATGTTGACACAGAGGCAGGAAATATGGAAATCCTTCTGGCATAGCTTAACCTGGGGCATATGGAAAGCCCGTAACAAGTTTATCTTTGAGAGTGTAACCCCCTGTATTGACTCAATCATCGAGAGTACTAAAGTCTCTACTTGGATATGGGCTACTACATTCAATTCACTAGATAGTACGTTAGTGTTAGGTGACTGGCTCCGAAACCCCCACAATTGTATGCAATTCTCATAGGCGAATAGGACACGGTGTATCTGTAATTATTTTTTTGGCAGTAGCCACCACATAATAAAAGGATGGAATATTCAGATCAAAAAGAAAAAGAAAAACATTTATTAAAAATGATTGTTCTCTTCAAATAAATTCCAACAAACCTCCATGGAAAAACTATGGAGGTTATCTGGAAGGAGGACAAACATAAGGAGCTACGGGAAATTATTGCAAGGATTCACCTACAAATTGACGTCCCAAATTGTTGGTTGTGGGGGAGCACAAAAATGGGGATTTACACTACCAAGGAAGCCAATGATGTGGTTTGGAAGCCAAGTCTACCAAATGAGGATGAAGGTTCAACAAATGCATTGATCCAAATTTTGTACAAACCAACACCATTGAAGGTTAAGTTGTTCTGTTGAAGGCCTTGTTGGATATAATCCAAACTTGAGTGAATTTGTACAGGTAGACATTTGAGGTCTCCAAGGTAATGATTGTTGTGAGGTGCGGAAAGAGCATTCTAAAACCACTCACATCTCCTAATGCACTGCCTGTCCACTCATACTCTCAACAATGAAAGCCTATTTTCAAAATTATATAACAAGACCCCTGATACTGACATGTTGTCCTAGTGGTTACCGCTTCTACCTCGGGATTTGCCTAGAGGTACAGGATTTGAAACCTTCTAGTGTGAATATTTCGGGCTAAGCCTACCCGGGCTTTGGCCAGGGTGATTACCGGGTGTAAGGCGAGGTCGCGTTGTGCACCCCTGAGGATTAGTCGGATATGTGAGGATTACCCGGGCTTTGGCCAAAGTTCTAGTGATTCCTCAAGTGACATCTATCCCTATGAGCCACAATGAGAAACCAAAAAAATTTACGGGGTCAAACTTCAAGACGTGGCAACAAAAAATGTTGTCCTACCTTACTATGTTGAATCTTGCTAGATTCTTGAAAGAAGATCCTCCTAATGTTAGAGATGATGAACTGGATGAGCAGTCTTTGGCTGCAATATATGCTTCGAGGCATTCTGAATTCCTTTGTAGGAATTACATACTGAATGGCTTGTCTGATGCCTTGTACGCTGTATATAGTGCAAAGAAGACAACAAAGAATTGTGGATGCTTTAAACCACAAGTATAAAACTGAAGATGCTAGTGCCAAAAAATTTTTGGTTGCTCAGTTCTTGAATTTCAAGATGGTGGACACTAAGACTGTTGTGAGTCAAGTCCAAGAACTTCAGTTAATCATTCATGGAATGTTGGCAGAAGGAATGATCCTTAGTGAATCCTTCCAAGTGGCTGCAATATTTGAGAAGCTACCCCCTTCGTAGATGAACTTTAAAATTTATTTGAAGCTAAAAAGGAAGGAAATGCAATTGGAAACTAATTCTTAGACTTTGCATTGAGGAAGATAGCAAGAAAAAAGACTTTTGATGGTGTCGAAATGAATGCTGCTAAAGCAAATGTGGTAAAACATGGAAAAAGCAAGAACAAGGAGCTTGTGTATGGGTCAAAGTTAGGACCTAAAGGAGGAGTGACTAAGAAGTCAAAGTTTCTTGGAAAATGTTATAACTGTAAAAAGATGGGGCACAGGTCATCTGAGTGCAGGTTGCCTAAACAGAAAGGCAAAGAAAAGAATAAGGCCAACCTTGTGGATACTGTCACGAGAGATGTATCTGACATAGAACTTTGTGCAATGATATCTGAAGTCAACATGGTGGATATCAATCCAAAATCGTGGTATCTAGACACCAAAACCACAAGACATGTTTGTGGTAATAAGTCTGCTTTTTCTGAGCTATCCATGAATGCTGGAGAGAAAGTTTACATGGGGAATCGAACTACCTCTGAGATTGAAGGGGTTGGAACTGTTTGCCTGAAGATGACTTCAGGAAAAGAAGTTAAACTGCAGAAGGCGTTGTATGTACCAGACCTGAGGAAGAATCTAATTTCTGAAACACTGCTGAGTCTGCATGTATTCAGCATGGTGTTTGAGCCCCACAAACTTATTGTATCTAAACAAGGTGTCTTTGTTGGGGAAGGGTTATGTTAATGATGATAGTTTATGGAAGATGTCTGTAATGGCTATTAAGCCAGCAAAGAACATTAATGAGAATGTTTCTACTTCTTCTGTTTACATCATTGAGTCTTCTAATCTATGGCATGATAGATTAGGACATGTTAATTATGATATATTACGTAGATTAATTACCTTAAATCATAAACCCAAGTTTCATATAGATTCCAAACACAAATGTGAAACTTGTGTTGAGGCAAAGTTGACAAGATCTTCGTTCCAATCAGTTGAAAGAAAGACTAAATCCCTTGAATTAATTCACACCGATGTATGTGATTTAAAGTTTATCCAAAGAAGAGATGAGAATAATTATTTTATTACTTTCATCTATAACATCACAAAATACTGTTATGTATATTTGATGAAAAATAAAGATGAATTTATTCTCTATAAGCAAGAGGTAGAAAAAACAACTTAATAAGAAAATTAAGATGGTTAGAAGTGATTGTGGTGGTAAAAATGTAGAACGATTTGGTGTTTTTGTGCTCAACATGGTATTATTCATGATATCAATGCCTCATATTCTTCACAATTGAATGGAATAGCAGAAAGAAAAAATAGAACTTTAAAAAAAATGATGAACGCAATGTTAATCAGTTCTATTTGCACAAAACATGTTGGAAAAGCCATATTATCGGCTAATTACATTTTAAGGTACCTCGTAAGAAAGTCGAAAAGGCGTTCTATGAATTGTGAAAAGATAAGATACCTCCTTACAAATACTTAAAAGTGTGGGGGTGTATCGTTAAGTTGGTTGCACCTTTACCCGAGAAAATAAAAATAGGTTCAAAAATGATTGATTATATTTTCATTGGTTACTCACATCACAACAATGCGTATCAGTTTCTTGTGTATGAATCTCAAAACCCTGATATTGACAAGAATACGATAATGAAATCAATGAATGCTTCGTTCTTTGAACATGTATTTCCATATAAATTCAAGGGATCTGAACCAAGTTCTACGAAATGATGCTTAAGTGAAATTAGTCAAAATCAAGAAGAATTCGAAGAAAGGAAGAGCCTAGTAAAGGGCAAGGACAAAAACATCTTTTGGACCAGATTTTCTGACCAACATGATTGAGGGTGAACTCCAAACTTACAAGAAAGCTGTAAGCTCCACAAAGGGTCATCTATGGAAAGAAACCACAAATAATGAAATTGATTCCATCCCGTATAATCATACTTTGGAACAGGTCGATCTTTCTCCGAAATGTAAACCTTTAGGCTCCAAGTGGATTTTCAAATGAAAAATAAAACCAGATGGAACAATTGATAAGTACAAGGCCAGACTTGTAATCAAAGGATACAAGCAAGAAGGCTATAGTTACTTTGATACTTATTCTCTTGTGTCGAGAATAAATTCTATAAGATTAATTTTAGCAATCGCTGCATTGTACAATCTTGAAGTCCATCAAATGGACGTAAAGACCGTTTTTCTTAATGGATATCTTGACGAAGAAATCTACATGAAACAATACTAGGATATAGCTCATGGACAAGGAAAGAATATCTGCAAATTAGTAAAGTCTTTGTACGGACTTAAACAAGCACTCAAACAGTGGCACGGGAAATTTGACCATGTCATGATGACCAATGGGTACAAAATCAACGAGTGTGACAAGTGTGTCTACGTGAAAATTATAGAACAAGGATATATAATTTTATGTTTGTATGTAGATGACATACTAATTGTCGGCAGCAATGATCGAATGGTAAAAT
>JAOWBN010206438.1:0-14301 GCA_028565015.1 Pinguicula moranensis | reverse complement strand
GGTTCCAGTCCAATCCCATCGTGAAGGCATTGCATTCAAGCCCGTCGCAGGTCCTGATACAAATCGAACAAGGTGATTTGATTTGGATGTCTCTGCTTGAAAAATAGAACTTGGACTCTTTTCCTTGTTTTCCTCATGTGAAGAATCAGTTATAGCAACTACCACGATGTCAGTTGGAGAACTACCACATCATGTTGGAAGATGGGCCTAAGTACATATTCTATAATAATCTTAAATTTTTTATTTATTTTCAAAATTGTAATTGTACTAGTCTATATAAACTCATATACTTTAATAATTTAATGCACAATTCCTTTTGCTTAAATTCTATTCGTGCAATAAGAGATTCTAAAATTAGGATTAGTAACCATTCCTAATCAAATGGAGATTTGTGTTAGTGCAATAGCCAAGTGAGTTGCTCACTCTACAAGTATACTTTTGCAGCCACTGCGATGCACTTGTTGGAAGCGATTGAGTACAGTCTGTCGGAGACGTCTGCTGGGTAGGCCAAAATTGTCCACATGATCTTCCAAAACAACATGTCCACGTGCCCTATTCACCGCTCTATATTGTTGTTGAACTAGTATGATGCATATACCGACTTGCATAAATATTTCCACCATTTGTACAAATGACCAAATGAATTCTTGACTTACTCCATCATACTTTAAAGTGTCACAAATTTTAAGAAATCCTTGCACGTGCGAGTTTGGATCCTCACTAGATGAGCCATCATATCTAGAATATTGCTGCAATAACTGAATTGTGGTTGACTTCAACTCAATATTATTGGCTTGAATGGCAGGCCTTCGGATAGATGGGGCTTCCTCCTCTGCTTTAGGGAGGGCAAAATCCTTCGAACTCTTCTTCATGCTTGAAAGGACAGTTCAATCTCTGAATCTCCAAACCCTGAAATCTCTCCTTCAGAAAGGTTCATGCACAACATATAAAACACAGTTAAAATACAAGTAAAATAACATAAATTAAAAGGTCCAATCTAGCTAAAAGCTCCTTTGGTATTGATATGATCAAAGCTCAACACAACAATGGCGCTAAAAACTTGTTGACGTATTGGCAAGTGCACAAAATCAGACAAGTAATAAAGATATGAAAATGAGTGTCAAACCACAAGGATTGTAGATGATAAGCACCAAAATAAGTAAGCTTTATGCAATTTTGACAAATGATCAATTAATGAGTTGCTAAACTACAAATGTGACATGAATAGTGACTTCACCTCTTGGTTTCCTTGGAGAGTTTCTTTCTCAACTTAACCTTTTAATCATTTATCTAATTGTCTACTGGATTTTCCTCCTTTAGTTCCTAATCTCTATCGAGTAATAGCACCCTTCTCTCAACATGTAATAATTCATTTCCTGATCTCAGACGAACATGTCGAAGCCATTAAACATAGGAAATCTTCTCTTGGTAGCACTAATCCCATGGACATTCTCATGCTATGGCAACTAGCATTAGTTTTACTAAGTCTAGTGCGGTCTTCGCCTCTCGACCTCCAACTATGCTTAATGAACTCACAAATGTTGGTAAGTAAAATGCAAGTTAGGAAGAAAGCACGATAAAACCAAACAACATTAACGACATCTCAAAAAGCTAAACATTCAAAATAAACTTCCAAATTCACTAAGGGATACATCATGCTCTAAAAATAGGTTCTAGCCCATGCTCATGGCATGGACTTCACAAAAAACAAGCTAAATCCGAGTTCATAATGTTAAGAACAAAAAAAAATGGGAACTCCTTGTTCGGATGAATAGTAACTCAAAAAGAGCTCCTTCCCTTGCAAGCTTCCTTCTTTCCAAGTGAGTGAAAAATATGATGTGTGGTGAGTTGATATATTTTCTTGTGAGATGTGTAATTAGAAAACATCCTTAACAAGCTTGGAGAAGACATGTTTTCCTAAGTGAGGGCAAAATAATCAATCTACACTTCTTTATGCACTTTCCAGCCAAACTGCATGTTGTACCCAAATTGGAGTTACAACTTGTAAATTTGGGGCCACAACCTTACAATTTTGGTTGTTTATTCTCCATTTCTTGATTTGTGAATCATCACCTTCAATCCTAAGCAAACACGATAAATAGGCATAAAATGCTCATTTGTCCTTTGAAGATAAGCAGGTTTTAAGCGTAAAAGTCAAATATAAGTTGGTACAAAACCAACTTATCAAATATACCTGAAATTAAACCTTTGTTTGTCCTCAAGCAAGACTCTAAACCTCATTAAAAATATAAGCAACCCCTCATGGTTATGCTTAATACACAAATATTGCAAACACATATGGAAGCCATGAACTAATGTTTTTATCACACATGATCACTCCATAGGAGAAAATTGCTCATATAAAAGAAATTGACCAAGTGGGCATGTGGGTCATCCATTTGTGGTGAAGATCTTCTTTTTCACTATTCTCACTTCTTGCTATTCCAAGTCAGTCAATGATTGTGATATACATTATTTTTAAAGACAATAAATACGCTCTTCATCAAAATCATACAATAGACATGAGATAGACATTATTGTTAAAGCCTATTAGATATACGCTCTTCATCTAAACCCCATATCCAATAGTTCCATAATGAACTTATGAACTCACTTGATTATGAATTACTTGAGACATGCAATCCATACCTATTTATGAAATGACAAAAGACTTCTTTTAGTTGAAAAGAAGAAATGTCTAAAGATTACCTTAACTAATACACTGTGATGTATGTAGCTCAAAGTTTATCGATGCTAAAGGAAGTTTCTCAAATTTCATATCATTTATGGGACAACCATATTGTGATATCGTAATATGTATTTGATGAAAATACAAGTCCAAACTCTTTGAAAAGTTCAACGAGTTTAAGTATGTTAATTGGGAAAAAGTACCAAATATACTCTGATAGGATTGGAATGTTGGATACTTAAGTATTGAGTATTCAAAATTGTTTTAAATAGGCTTTCCAAGGACTTCTTCTTACACTCCGTTGTTGGAGAGTGTGTAAGAAAGTAGGAATCATACAATATAAGACTTGATACGATTTATGAATTAAGCAAGTTTCCCGAATTTGTTTCGGTGTTATTCCATACAAAATAAATCTAATATTCTTAACCATGTTCTATTTAAAACGGTTAAAACCATATCATATGTGATATGGATAGGGTATAAAGTAAACCTAAATCATTTGATGCTTTAGGAAGGTCCGGCTTATGCGAAATAGATCCTTTTGGACAAATTTAAAAGTTAGGTCCAAAAACACGTTTTGGATATACTCCTATGAGCCCGTTGAACAAATATGTTTGTTTCAAGACTGGTTATCTTCTAACAAAGCGAATTTTCTAGAAGATGCTAGTGGGAGCAATGTAAATTTTGAAAAAGTTCATGATTCATAATTATGCATTTGTCCAAAAATAGAACAAGAGTAGATTTCCCATAGATATGAGATATGAAACTCAAACACAAGGACTTCGTAAGTTCTGTAGGATACATCCTTTTTTTTTCTTTATGGATTTGATCTAAACGAACCTAAAGGATGTTTTCATTATAGCAGGTAATGAACCTACTATATATGAAGAGATTTTGTCTAATGTAGACATAAACATATGATAAGAAGTCATAAACTCCAAAATAAATCCATATATGAATCAAGGTGATGACCTTGAATGAATCACCCAAAGGAATTTTCCTAATAGCAATGTAAATTGTTTTTCAAAAGAAAAATTGATATGGATAGTAATATGATTACCAATAATGCTTGTTTAATAGAAAAAGAGTTTTGCATCAAAAAAACCAAATAAAGTACGCAAGATTTGAAATCCTCTTATGGACTCGAGTAAATAACTCGGAGTGGTAACATTGGATTTGATGACTCAACAGAGTATGACATCATCAGACACCTCGATAAACCTTGTGAACTTAAGAAAGTGGATGAAGAATCAGAAAAGTTATCCTAATACTTTATGTAGATGACATATTGCTTATAGAAAATGCTGCTGAAAAAATGCCGCCGCTGAAAAAAAAAACCCAAACGCCCATTTCACCTCCGGCCAGAAATAGCCGTGCTGGTCATGATGGGACCGCCTACGGAGGCTCTCTCGCTGCTGGAAAAACCTCTGGATACGCTGATTAAAACTTTCGCATACGTATTAGGCTCCACTCATTCAAAAGCAGAGGAATCAATTCCTATGAAATCTCCATGCCTATGGAAGGGAGAACCTGCGATATCTTTCTCCGACGAAGAGATGGCAGCTCTGAATGAGCCCTTCAAATTAGCCCTAGTTGGGAAATTCTTTCATGGTCACCCTCTACTGAAGGAAATCCGGCGAGTTATAACCTCCATCGGACTGAAAGTAGATTTCTCTGTTGGATTGCTTGACCAGAAGCATATTCTCCTCCAGTTTGACAGCGAGGAAGATAGAAATCGACTATGGTTAAGAAAACCATGGTCGATAGGCGGTTATCTGATGAGGGTGTTCCGCTGGACGCTAGGATTCAGAAATAATGCAGAATCCAACATCGCCCCGGTTTGGATCACTATGCCCAACCTCCAAGTGCAGTTTTTCCGCCGTGACAGCATATGCTCGATAGCAACAAGTGTGGGACATCCTATTATGGTGGACCAAGATACAACACAGTTTAATCGCCCAAGCCAAGCTAGAATCTGCGTGGAAATTGATCTCCTGAAGGAACCCCCTAAAAGGATCTGGACTTTGGCAGGTTCAGAGGCATTTTGGCAGCCGATATTATATGAATCTATTCTACTCAAAGCAGAACTGCGAGGTCTTGAATCCGGAACCAATGCCCAGAAAAGAAACATCTCAAGTAGTCCCCCCCAAGGGCTGAACTGTCACAAAAAAAAGGTCTCGGCAAAGGGAAAACTACACAGGTGTGTATAAACAAGTCACGAAGCTACCCATAGCAGCTGAAGAAACAAGAGTAAACGCTGAATCCAGCGCCACAGCTATGAAAGGCACGTTAGGATCTTCACAAAACCCAGGTACACAAAACCGAGGTAAGTCCTCAGACCCACAACTTTGTCTAAATGATGGCGCCTCCATGGCATATAAACTGGAAAATTTTAATGTTGTTGAACCTAAAGTGGCGAGTGAAGAGGAAAATAGTATTGGCATTAATATTGAAGTCATGACTACTAATATTATTGGCACCAATTCTTAAGTTATGACTGCTGATATTACTCCTGTAGCTAATGTGCTTGATGATCATGCTAATATAGTCTATAATTTAAAAGAGGACACAAATATGGAACTTACTGCCTCTAACTCTTTAAACGTGGATTGTATCCCCACAGTTAATCATATAAATGAGTTGACTAATGAGCATATCAATGATGTTGCTATTTCTATGGTTGATTAGAATGAAGATAGGGCTGTTAATGAGGAATTTATTAACTTGGAGCTAAATGACCAAATGCCTGCAACTGCCACATTAAATGTGAATCTTAACACCTCTGATCACCATGTTCCTGTTCCTAAAACTACCAAATCCTTACCTACAGACTCTGGGAATAAGGCCTCTGTAGTTGATTCATTTAATATCGATAAGATGGATGTTGATAATGTTAATGCCGATGCTGCTAATTTAAATGCTCATGCCGCACAGTCCAAACATGCGAAAACTCATACTACTCAAGATGGAATCATAAAAAGTGATCCCCCGGATCATAATATCCTCTACAATTACAACATATACAGTAAGTGAACACACTAGATACCCAAACACCACAAAAAACGACTCTCCAACACGTTATACAAATAAAGTTACAACCCACCCCCATGAACCCCATAATTGATCCGAGTAATATTCCCTCCAGTATCCATGAGCTATGTGTATTAAATGAACTAGAACTGCATATGCAGTCAATCACCCTGATAAATTCTCCACCCCCATACAACATGACCAACCTTCAGTTTGGGACGAACATCTCCACCATTAATCCCAAACAACCTGAGGGTCCACCTATTCAGATATCTGGCCATCAATCTCTCACTAATCCAGCCACCCCGGGGAAGGTAGTCACTCCTACAGGCCCAATCTCCGTGGGGCTGCGGGTGGCCCTAGTAAATCAATCTCACTCTGAACCTATGGCCCCAAGACAGAACCCTCTTATCTCTTCATCCTTACATATGTCAGAAAAAACCTCGCCAGCTTCAAATCTGATAGCAAAGTCTAACAGTGAGGTCCTCGAAGCTACCTCGGAGCAACAAAACAGTACTGATAAATTCATCGAAATGACAAACAACAATGAAGATGACCTCTCCTCAAATCAATCTGAAACAGACACTATTGAGATTGAATCTATCTTAATTGAACTTCCTCCAACTACGTCTACAGATGCCGGAGGTACCATAACATGTGCCATCAGCGAGATAAGCAAGCAAGCAACTGAAGTCGGAAAAAAAAAACTCAGAACCTATACCAGAAGAATCAATGATGATCCCCGGGAAATCAACAAGTAGTCCTTTCAAACTATGGTATTCTGAAAAAGACTATTCACCGGGAAATCAACAAGTAGTCCTTTCAATAAAAAAATAATTAGGATACATAGTCTGGACATTATTGTCCTATTAGAACCAAACATTGACAATCAAAAACTTAACCCAATGGTTAAAAAATTAAAATTGCATGGGGGTTTAACAAACTCCACAAGCTGCATATGGATCCTATGGAAAGAACACATAAGCTGCACACCTTTCTTTAACTCCGAACAATTGCTGGTGGTTAAACTCTTCAACAAGAAAACTGACCAAATGTGTTACATAGGGTGCATTTATGCTAAATGTACTGGACAGGAACGAAAAGAGCTATGGACTGACATACGGAGGATGTGCAACTATGTGACAGAGCCTTTACTTGTAGGAGGAGACTTTAACGTAGCACTCAACCAAACAGAAAAAATTAGGTGGGCTTCCTCTCCATCTACGTTTAGCTGCTGATTTTGCAGACACTATAGAAGAATGTAAACTTACTGACGTAGGTTTTAAAGGAAGTAGGTACACTTGGTGTAACAATAGGGGGGGCAAGCTAGGATTTACAAAAGACTAGACAGGATACTTGTATCAGAATCATGGATACCTCAAGCCCCAATAATTGATGTATCTCACCTACATAGAGGCCTCTCGGACCATGCCCCTATGCTCCTAGAACTATCAGCAACAAACTCCAAGCACCTCACTCGGTTTCAATTCCAACAATTTTTGATCAACCACACCGCCTTCATTCCAATAGTCCAAAGTTCATGGAATGATCCCATTGATTCAG
Source organism: Pinguicula moranensis (assembly GCA_028565015.1). Taxonomy (NCBI): domain Eukaryota; kingdom Viridiplantae; phylum Streptophyta; class Magnoliopsida; order Lamiales; family Lentibulariaceae; genus Pinguicula; species Pinguicula moranensis. The sequence continues at coordinate 7,019 of JAOWBN010206438.1, read as the reverse complement.
ACAATGCTCTAGTAACATTTAGGCTCAAACTAAAAAGATTACGGAATGTTCTCTGCATTTGGAACAAAACCACATATGGAAACGTGCTGCAAAACATAAAGGAATCAGATGATAATCTACTATGACTTCAACAAAACTATGAAAACTCAGGCTCTGACTCAGACAGGGTTGCCTGGAAACTAGCACAAGTAGTACTTAGAAAAAACCTTCTTGCTGAAGAAATACTATGGCGTCAAAAATTGAGAGTCAAATGGCTAAAAAAGGGAGACAAGAATACTGCCTTTTTTCACGGAATTGTCAAAACAAAAAGACTTCGAACATATAACTCCACTCTTAAAGACAATGAAAATAGAATAGTTAAGCGAGAAGGCATACCTCATCTCTTTATCCAACATTTTAAAACTCAACTCACAGGTGAACACTTCAAATCAACCAGATCTACTGAATAAAATTCCCTCTATTCTCACAGAAAGTATGAACCGAAACCTCGTGAGGTGGCCAGACCTAGAAGAGATCAAACAGACAGTCTTTTCAATGGACAGTGATAGTGCCCCAGGATCAGATGGGTTCACAGGCCATTTCTACAAATCTTGTTGGGATATAATCCAACAGGACACACATGCAGTAGTCCACTCATTTTTTGTAGGCAGAACCCTACCAAAGTGCATCTCCAGCACTCTAATTTGTCTAGTTCCCAAAGTTGATAACCCTGAGTATTGCTCAGACTTCAGGCCAATCTCCCTATGCAATTTTATAGGGAAAATCATAACTAAATTAATGTCATCAAGACTAAATACCATTCTTCCACACATCATTTCGCCCCAACAAAGTGGCTTTGTTAAAGGTCGAACAATAACTAATAATATCTTACTTGCTCAAGAAATGTTACGCTTCCTGAACAAAAAACATGAAGGGTACAACATTGCAATAAAACTTGATATGGCTAAAGCTTTTGACCGAATCTCTTGGTTCTTCATCATAAAATTATTGCGAGCATTTGGATTTTCAGAAATATTTATAGATATGGTTTGGAGATCTATCTCTTCCTGCTGGTTTTCTGTTTTGATTAGTGGACAGGTACATGGTTATTTTCCCTCATCAAGAGGACTGAGGCAGGGAGACCCTCTCTACCCCGCTCTATTCATCATCACTGCAGAGGTCCTCAGTAGGAACTTAAACCACCTAATCCTCGACCAACCAAGTTATCAATACAAGGTTCCCTCAGGATGTATGGGCATTTCCCATTTGGCCTATGCAGATGATATCCTCATCTTCACCAGAGGAACTAAGAAAGCACTCTCAGCCGTTCTCAAGATTCTGAAAGGATACGAGCTTTTTCGGGTCAGTTGGTGAATATGGGAAAAAGTAACTACATTATATCGGAAAAGGCCCCTCATACAAAGATTCAGATAATAAGCAGATGCACTGGAATGATTAGGAGCTCTCTTCCCATCATTTATCTTGGCTGCCCATTATACTCTGGCAGGAAGAGGGCTGCCTTATTCTCTGGCCTATTCCACAAAATCCAAACAAAACTAGAGGGGTGGCGAGGGAGATACCTATCTGCTGGTGGAAGGAGTACACACTAAAATCCATTCCGACAAGTATCCCTATATTCCTAGTTATGTCTCTTCAACCAGATAATCAGATACTCAATCGATTAGAATCAAAGTTTGCGGACTTCCTCTGGGGTTGGCAGGATGGAAGGAAACAATTACATTGGAAAAAATGGAAGGATGTCTGCCTCCCGACCCATGAGGGCGGTCTAGGAATAAGAAGGCTAAAGGACATAGCCACGGCATTCAACCTTAGATTATGGTGGGAAATAAGACAAGGAGAGTCTCTTTGGTCAAAATTCATGAATCAAAAATACTGCAAACAAAATGTTCCAGCCATTGCTACTTCTACAACACTACACTCACACACATGGAGAAGACTCAAGTCATCACAACAAGTAATGCTCTCTAATACAAGATGGAGTATTGGACACGAAGAGATTAGTTTCTGGTGGGACAAATGGCAAAAAAGAGATGTACTCGGACTCACCCACTCAGTAAGGAATTCCAATGCGCTATTAAAGAACTTTATAAGAGAGAAACAATGGCATATACCAGCTCTACAAGAAGCAATCCCAGATGACTCAACAATTCTCAACAAAATAATATCAATTCCGCTACTTGAAGAGAAGGATCTGCAGGTTTTGGAACCCTCTGATGATGGTATTTTCACCACAAAATCTGCATGGAATATGATTTGACATCAGGCTCAACCCTTGAACAAATACCACATAATCTGGGACCCACACATTCCCAAAAAAAATCAGCTATTACATGTGGAAAGTCATGAACAATATAGTTCTTGTGGATGAAAATGTGCGCAAGAAAGGAATATATATGATCTCTAAATGCTCTTGCTGCCCTACAAACCCACAGGAGGAAACCTTGGACCATTTACTGTTGCTAGGGGAACTGGCAGTAACAGTATGGTCCCACTTTGATTCCTTGTTTCACATCACTCAACCATCCTCATTACTAGAGGAAAGATTATCCAAATGGAGCTCTGCAAAAGGAGGGCAAGCAACACTATTTATCCAGAAGGTGATCCCACCATTGATCTGCTGGGAGCTCTGGAAAAGTAGGTGCTCAAGTCGACATCAAGAAACCCAAGTCTCTGCAATTGCAATCATCAATGCTGTGAAAGAGCTTATTGCAGACATCTCCTCTTTAACATCGCTACATAGACCACAACTACAGTCAGAAGCACACACTCTAAAATCCCTCAATATACAACTTCTTGCTCCGAGAGTCCTAGTTACGAAAAGAAAAGACAAATGGTTCCCTCCCTCCACAGGTTTCAAATTGAATACTAGCGGATCATGGATATCGGGTCGCTCATTTGGAGGAGGAGTAATCAGGAACCGACATGGGACTATTCTACTAGCCTTCTCACTCTCTTTAACAAGCAACTCAGAGATAGAATCCAAGGCAGATATTCTGATCAATGGTATCCACCAATGTATTAACTTAGGATTGACAGAAGTAAAGCTAGAAACCTCTTGCACTGTTCTCCTACAGAGCGTCAAAGGAATCATAAGCTGCCGTTGGAGGATTAGACAACATGTGAAGCAAATTAAACGGTTTCTGAAACTACACAAGTCTTTCTCAATCACTCTTTGTGCAAAGTCCGGTAATAAAGTAGCAACTGAACTAGCCATATTGGGAGTTTACGAAGGGGACTTCCTATATTCATCATCGGTTTCCCTCCCCACAAGTATTCAGACTCTTATGCAACAGGACATAACTTGATGGCATCAGTCAAGGATGTTTTTCAACAAATACTTCTTCTTCTTTTAGCACAAATTTTCACAAATTAGTCACTATTTTAATTGTAAAAAATAGTTTTTTCTGCCATACTCTTTCCGTCACCCGGATTTTCCTTGCCCAAGGTTTGTCGGGGAAGGTTTTAAGGAGGTGGAGAAATTTCCTCCATTAGCGCATCCCTTCCGAAGGGACAGGAGTTGTCCATCATGTACTATTTTCTGATATTAATAAAATAACTGGTTCTGGGCAAAAAAAAAACACAAATCACACTAAACAAACACCTACAATCACCAACTCTGTCTCCATCTCTAGGTGGTGACCAACTCACTGTCATGCACACCAAGGCACATCGGTGAACGCCGGCCCCAGTTCCTTCGAGCATGGTTCTCACGTGGAGATTCATGTCTTTGTTGGAGATCCAAGGGAACCAAGTGGGGAGAACTTGGGTAACTTCTACTCCACTGGGAATGATTTGTTGTTATACTGCCACCACGCCAATGTGGATCACATGTGGACCTTGTGGCAATACTTCTTGCCAAACAGTGAAGTACCCGACAAGAAAATAGGGTTGTCTAACAGGTGGTGGTGGTGGATTAGTCTCATGTAGTAACAGAATACCGCAATCATCCAGAAGAAAAGAAAGGAAATTGTGTCTACTGGTAGTCAAACCCGAGTTTATTGCGTGGAAGGTAATTATCCTAGCTATCTGACTACCAACGATAAATGTTTATTCCAGTGATTGTATTTTTACTAAATGTAACTCCTTAATTTAATATAAAAAAGAAAAAAAATGTGTTCAACTAGAACTCGCACGGTGCCATATGCGTTCAACTAAAATGTCACTTCTTTTCTCTTTTTCTTCCCTCTCTATTCTCTCCTCATGACGTGGTTATTGTCTTCACGCCACTGGAAACTCACTTTGCCGGTCACCTTCTCGTCAAAATTCGAACTACCTACCTCCTCTACAGCAAGGTAACATGCTCCCTCCCGTTAGAATTCAGTTTAAATGTGGAAAATAGGTTAAATTCGTAACCCATGAATTTGGGCAAAAATTCAATTTTGTTCAGTTCTTTGTGGAAAAGAGATGGAAGACTTCACATCTAAACTGTTATTATTTTTGGTAAAATATCTATGTTTGGCACCACTAGTACTACAGTTTTACAGTAACGGATGGCGATGGCGGAGCCTAACACTCCATCTGTTAAACTAACAGTGCCGGCAGCGGGCGGTGACCACCCGCTACTGGAAACACAGTTAGACAGGCCTAACAAGATCACGAACCCTGATTTCTTGAATGCATCGTTCTTGTTCTACTATGAGAACACGCAGCTAGTGTGGGTAACCATGAAAGAAAATTTGGAAAACCTGCGAATGGGGTATGATTTGGAAAGAATCAATCTGCCATGGCTGGATTACAAGCCCCTATCGCAGATAGTAGGGCCAATATTGTTAGGGCAGCCTCCACCGCACCGAGAGCCGAAACTTTGTTCCCTCTCAAACTCTACAAGGTTGTAAGGTTCATGTATAGATTTAGTACCAAATTAATTGATTATATTATGTTAAAAATGAAAATTGTTGGGGAAGGGGGCGGTCACCCCCCTCCTTCTGTCCAATCGACTTATATGATGTGGGTTATTTTTTCTACTACCCGGTTCAGAAGATGAAGAAGGGAAAAGCTAACGAGATGTTGGTGATTGAGGACATCACGGTCTGACACAACCAAGTTCTTGAAGTTCGACATTTTGTGAAAGACAAGGATGACAATGCACGGGAGCTGTACAAGGCGACGTACACTGTAACATATGCTCAGGTGCAGGGGCGGAGCCAGGAAATTAGCTGAGGGGGGCTAAAGTTTTTTCGATTTGATTAGAGTATGTTGGACCGGGTTAAATTAGGTTTAACAGTATGTACGTTTAAATATTGCGATAGAAACTAAAATGATCAAATTTATTTTTCATTTTTTGAGATTATTTGATTATCAATATCGATAGGATATGCATGTTCAGAAGTTATTACGATCAATACAAAGACAACAACAATTTTTCAGCTAACTTCATAATAACAAATGTTAGATAAAAACCCTGATGGGTTATCCCAGCGGCGAAGGCACCAACCATCCTGGCTTGCCAAGAGGTTGTGTGTTCGAAACCCAAGCGACGCATGAGATTTGATCCGTGCAAACTTGGGGCCCACGTGAGCGGCGCATGAGATTAGATCCGTGCAGACTCACGTGGGGGTGCACCGCTGCGACCAATTCGTTGGGGCCAGACTCCAGTTTTATGACAGGGCTTGCCCAGTCAGTCGTTGGCCTGATTCACCGGGGGAGTCGACTCGGCGGGTCCCTAATGATTAGTCGGTTTTCCCGACAGTCGGATACCCTAGGTTATAAAAAAAAAACTGTTAGATAAAATTATTCACCAAAATATTGAACTATAAAAAATAATTATATTAAAGAATTGTAAAAATAATATATACTATTCGAATTAACAGATAAATATATGATTATGTTGACAAATTTCAATAAATATAGTCTGGCCTAGTGGTCAGTTGAATGAAAACCTTACCGTGCCACTCAAGTTCAAATCCAGGGACACTCCATATTTTTTTTATTTGTAAAAAAGTTGAAATAGATTTCATTCGGTGAGTTTCGATCCCTAGCCGAATAAACAATGCACGCACCATCAGCCAACTCATCCAGGCAGATTTTGTGCAATATTATCAAAGCATTACATATATAACATTCTAGAGAGCACCAAATTAAAAAATTAATTTTTTTTGATGTAATTTTTTTTTTTAAATTCTCAGGACCATGGCTCCCATGGCCCCCTGCCTCCGCCTCAGCTCAGGTACCACACAAGACGTCCAACACGTCGGCAAAAGCTTCGATCCGACTGTAACTAGCGGATCTATGCGATGACATAGATGTGGAGGAGGATAATATGATTGAGGTGACGTTGGTGCTGAGGCACGGTGGACCGGTGGTGATCATTGGTGACATCAAGATTATTGAAACTTTTGCCAGAACTTCCAGCTAAAAGTTGCCATATTCGTCGAGTTGTCGGGGTTTTGTTCTTCTAAATCGTACTGTCTTAAATTTCTCAATTCATAATTTTCCAAGACTTTGTTGTAGAATAAGGTTTTACGATTAGCCAAAAGGCCAAGCCCAAAGCATAGGTTCTCAATGTTTTGGTTGAGTGATCACCTGATTTGTATGGGTCCTATTTTGATTGGTGGGGTAATACAACTTTTTGAGTTTGTAATATGCCCTTTATTGACAAAATGGATGCATCTCTGCCGGATATGCTTTGAATAGACCGGATGTGATCGTTCGCGCGTTTGTTTTTAATATTACTTAGGGTCCGTTTGGTAGCAGGATTGTAGGTGGATTAACCTGGTTTATCTCTAGTAATCCGGGTTTGCCTGGCGTTTGGTACCCCGTCCAGTAATCCGCCTGCCCTTCGGACTATTCCCCGGGCAAGGACAAACTCGGGTAAACCCGGGTAAAACATCAAAATTTAATCCCACCATAATGGTGGGATTGTAGTAAACCAAGTTCATCCGGGCATAAGAAATACCATATTTACCCTTAATCCTCAACACTATTTACCACCTATTTAAAAATATATATTAATTAATATAATTATTTAAATAAATTAATAAAGAAATATAATTATTTAAGTAAATTAATTAAATTAATAT
>JAOWBN010206416.1:0-14303 GCA_028565015.1 Pinguicula moranensis | reverse complement strand
GTGACAAAGCAGAGCAATGGAATGAGTGGATATCTTATTAGCACCAGATGGCACAAGAACTTCTGGCTCTTGGCTTAGAGTACTCTTCTGTCATCTGTGTGTTAACTGTAAAAAATAATTGGTAGAATCCTTCACTCCTCACTGCTTAATTCCTTGAGAACAAACAAAAACTTCTTGCCTGAAATCTGCACTGTTTGAGGATTTATTTCAATATCACTGTTCAGTTTTTATACCACAAATACCAACAGATATTTCTTGGTATAGGTTTACTTAGCAAACAAATATTGGCATCAAACAGCCCGAGATGAAAGCGAATTATAATTCATTACTATGAAATCTTACATTCCCCCGTGGCCTCTTCATACGACAAGAGAACAAGTGCATGCTAATCAGCCGAGCTTGTGACAAGGATGTAATACATATGAGAAGAAGAAAAAGGTTGCCAACAAGAAAGATCTATTCCTCTCTACGTGAAGCAAGAACTTCAAACTTTATCATCTAATTTTTCACCAACTAGAGGAATCATCTCCATTTTTCCCCTTGGAGTCCGAGGAGTAAGAGGGGAGCCAGTGGCCTGGTTTGAGAGGATGTGCCTTACGTATCCATAGAAGGTGCAGCCAACGAGTGTTATCGCACATCCGATGGCATTCATGAAGGCGATGGGATTCCGGAAAATAAGCCATGAGCATGTGACAGCAACTGCAACCTGAGATGAAAAACAAATCAGATTTCTAGAATTACATACCAAACTGCATCTAAGTACATCAAAAAAATGCTAGTGTACCATGGCCTAGTAGTTGTAAGGGTGCTTGTGCAAGAGACTCTGTTACATAGGTCATGGTTTGGACTTTCGAGTACTAGTATTAACCGATCAAAAATAGTGGACCAAAAAACTTGTTTGGCAACTCCAGAAAAAGATTGCTCTAGGTGCCAGAATGTTGACCCATTTATGCACCCCAAGTTTCATATATCAAAATAAGGATATGCTGGTCAACAAAAAACATATTCAATAAGAGAATGCCAATCTTTCAAGGGGCGATGGATGGTTACCTTAAGATTCCCTGCAACATTAAACGTCACAGAATTGGTGGAGTGAATGGCATAAAAGATAGAGAAATTTAGACAAAATGCCAGCACTCTGGACCCGAATATGATAATGAGAGATGATAGAAGAGAAGGACATGTATAGATCCACTGCACTATTCCAGGTCCTTCCAGTAGGAGGGCTGGTGCAACTAATATCATAGTTGCAAACGGAGCCATGTAGTAGACTGTGTTTATGCTTTACTCCACCCATAAAACATTTAACTCCATGTCAGTAAATATACAAGGCCTTCATACCTTCAACGATCTTACAGTCTAGGACAAAAAGCAATCTTGAAATTTTGATTACTCTAGTAAAATAATGAACCAAACCATAAGAAAATTGATCTCACTCAATCTTACAGATACGACTTGATCCAATTCAGTCTCATACAGTAGATTGAGTCATATCTTCTTTACATAAGTTGTCATCATGACTGGAAAAGTTATTGTTGGTATGGGAGATGATTCAAAGCAGAGGTAAGCAAATAGGATGTTACCTGTCAAACTTATAGCCATGTAACAAGGATTCTGCAAGAATAGTTTTAGTAGAAGTAGCAAGACAGCCAAACAGCGGGTTACAGAAGTGAGCAGAATTCCCCCAACAATGGGTACCAGAGAAGCCCAAATTCGCCAGTCAAATTATTTTTGTCTTCGAACCACTGCAAGATAACTGTTGCCAAACCAAAGGAAGATCAACAACTACGCTCTATGTTCTGACAATTCAGAGAACAAAGGGAAGCTATAAAGTAACGATAGAGCTTTCCTAGAGAATAAGAAAAATCAGCAAGAAAAATCAGTCACACATTCGAAAACCTAAACCCTAAAACTGCAGCATGGAAGAAAAATCAGTCACACAATTTGAAAATCGGATTCTTCTTCTTCAATCATGGGTTTCGAAAATCATTCACACCTAAGCAAAACTTCAATGAACAAGGGAGAAGTTTACCTGCGAAAGAAAGGATAGATCGTTCGCCTGCGTTTCCAGCTTTTGATTTCTTGCCTCGTCTGGATTTCGGTGGATTTCAGGGAAGAGATCTCTGGGCGTCGATTTGGATTTCGGTGGATGTGGGTTGTGGCTCGAGATTCACGTTTGGTGGATTCTGCAATTGATTTCGTTTTTTTTTTTGTTTTTTTTTGTTTTTTTTATAATTTGGTTTCAATCCTGGCCATTGATATGGGATAAAATCAATGGCCAGGATTATGTGGGATTTTATGTGGATGTTTATGTGGGATTAGATCCCATCCCATATATATATCCAAAAATTCAAAAAGCCTAAACATGCACGGCACAACAACAACAATTACTCGCTCGGACCGATCGAACAAAACTAAAAAAAATAAAACACATTCAACACAATTCATAATACATTAAAATATAACACACACATCAAATCAATAAGCAATAGCATCAAAAGTTAATTATCCAACAACAGCTAACAACAAATTATAGAACAAAAGTACAAAACAATAGAGTTACGACTTCCAGCCAACCAAGTCCAATAAACAAATGTGACCAAGTCTAGTCCAACAACACCAACAGTCAACCTAGCAAATGGGTCATGTATTCTTGAGGATTTCATTCAACTCCGCGTATACCATAAAAACTATGAAAAAGTTAGAAATTAGGTGAAGAATAGTAGAGATTTAACAATAAAGAACAAAATATATAACAAAGATATATTACCTCTATCAATATCATACGTAGTAAAATTCTTTGTTCCATGCATAATCTCTATCTCGTCAAACATACTACGTAACTAATTCTGAGTTCAAATGAGTGCATCGATTGTACCCAGGGCAAAAGAACTACTATGGGCATCTAAGACTCAACCCCAATGCTAAATACAACCTCCAGTGGCACAGTGAAAATCGGAATAGTCAACACATCTTGTGCCATTTGTGCCATAACTGGATAAAAAGATTAATTGTTCTTCCACCAAGCAAGAATATCGAGATCCTTCGAAAGTGGTAAGCACTTATCACTCAAATATCTATCAATTTCTGATTTCTCCTCCTCCTCACGGTCCTCGTGTAAAAGTAAGTGGCATAGATATCATTAGACACATGTTGCTTGTCCCCACATTAGTTGATTGGCTAGCGGATACCGATGTCGATGTGCCATATACTTTTTCATACTCTTCGAAGACCTCTTGCACAACGTTCAATACCATTGTATTTGCTGCATCATTCTTACTATGATCCATGGTAAACGAAAACCACCAGTTAAACCACCTCATCTTAGCTCGAGGATCCAACGCAGTCGCAACAATAAGGAATTTGTTCAGTGACCTATTTTGAGAATTGGGATCACTTGAATAAATTTCCCCCAATACTTGTCATACTTACACCTCATGCTATGAGCCATCTCAGACAAAAAGGGATCATCATCCAAAACAAATTTGGCTAGTTACCTCTCGACATGGTCCACCTCCTGCATAAGACACAAAAACCAGTTAGATTAGCACAAAAATAACCAAAGTAATCAAATTTCAACTTATGTTAGTTACCCTAAAGAAAATATGGGCTATAATAGTGTTAGATGCGGAGAGATTCAGTGTTACAAAGTAGAAGAGCTTGAGGAAGATCACAAAGTGTTTGACCTGAGTCCAATCATTCAAAGTAGGGACCAGGTTCTTCTTTCCATCATCTAACACCAAATAATCAACTAGATTACAGTCCTCATCAAGCATATCCTCAAATACAGATTAGTAGTCCAACACCGACTCAAGCATAATGTAGGTGGAATTCAACTGCATGCAAACATCAAACTGCACAAACCCTTTCTTTTGCATACGATTGGCCATATACCGCTTAAATGAGTCAAGTCTCTTAGGTGAAGATTTAACATACTTCACTAGTGCTCTCATTTTGTCCCAGATAGACTCATCTCGTCCAGACCCTAGTTGAAAATCAAATTGAGTAGATTGGCACTGCATCTAACCTGTTAATCATTAACAAAAACAAAAGCATAAGTGCATGACTGCAAAAAGAAATCATCATTTACAACTTAAAAGAAGTAGCAACAAGTAAACTGCAAGTTTCTGTGGTCCGACATGATGGCACCATCTGTAGCGCCGAAGTGCTCAATCTATCGTCTCCTGAAGTCAGTCAAGGCTGCATCATTGTTTGTGGTATTATCCACGATAATCGTCATGACCTTGTCCAGTCCCCGGTTTCTCATGCAGTCGTCCATTGTTTTGCGATAGATGTTCCTTTGTGGTCACTTAATCTCTAGAACATGAGTATTCTTTTGTGCAACACCCAACTTGTATCGATAAAATGGGCCGTCAGACACATGTATGTAATATTCTGAATGAAAGTCCAAGTGTCCGTTGTAAAGCACATTCAAGGTTGCAATTCAAGCATCTTCTCCTTTAATTTTTGCTTTTCTTCAAGGTACATGATCATGCAATCTTTCATGGCCGTCGTTTTGGAGATCCCAGGAAAGCGTGGTTCTAGTTTTTTCAGTAACCGTCTAAACCTAAGCTTCTCAATTATTATAAATGGTAATTCATCCAGTATTATATGTTCTGCGATGACCCGTCTTATACCTTTCTCATCGTACTTTGCCACCATCAATTCTCCTTTGGACGAAGTGACTTCTGAGAGATTTGATGACCTATCCCAACCCACCCAAAGGACACAACCTCCTATAATAGCATCGTATAAGCGTCCAGGTATTAACCAAGATGTAGCAGGGAAGGAAAAGAAAACCCCTCCAGAGCTAGCGAACACTAAGAAACTATATCTTAATCTTGACGAGGAGAGAGCTTTGCTTACAACACTGAAAGACTTGGAACAAGATGGTTAGAAGGCTGGTCAGTGATGGAGGAGGGGCGCGAACCAAAAGGCAGCTGGCATGGTCCATATTTTGGTGGCCGGCATTGCGATAACCGCGAAGAATGTGGAAACAAGCTGCAAAATTGGAGTAAACAATATCGGTTACTCAATGATTTTTCTAAATTGAGTGGAGTAGCTATAGACCAAGAGACTCATACAGTTATAGTGGACTCTGAGGACATGTGGGACAAATAAAAAAGGGTAGACAACATATTTCTTTACTTTATGTTGCAGTTTTGTTGCATTTGAACACATGAGTTTTGATGCTTCATTGATATTTGTAGGTTAACAGCAAGTACCTCATATTGCAAGGGAAGTCATTCCCCTATTATGAGTTGTGGTGCGAGCTATTTGGCCAATACTGGGCAACTAGATCTCTGCTAGAGATCATGAAATGGCATAAATAGATTCATACTTGATGCCAACGGAGGTCCATTCACTTGTTCATGATATAGAGGGAGCAATTGATGAGACAAAGCCCACATTGACTCCAGCTACTGATAAAGCACCATCTTGTGTAGACGATGATTTGAGTGTAAGCCGTTGTAGGCGTAAGAGACCAAAAGTAGCAGCTGAGCCCAAATTAGCCACAAGAGCAGTAGACACACCAGTGAACGCTGATAAACTCTTCATCATTTCTGAAAAACTAATTTCCAAGAAAGAGCATAAGCAACAGCACGAAACAAATATGAAGAAGACTACCAAGGTGATGACGCAGCTAGATGAATTTGAAGACTTGAGCCTTGAGTCCAGGATTCGTTTAGTTGATCACCTACTCACACATGGTGGACAATACTGTTATTGGCTCAATATGGATGTAGCCGGACGTGCGGAGTTTATCAGATTGTTTTGTAAGGGCAAGCTCACCTAGATGGCATTACCTGTGCGAGCATGTGGACATTGTTTTGTGATGGTTTTTCCTTTATGTTTTGGACATGGTTTTGTTTTGGACATAGTGCAATCAGTTTTTTAAATTTTGAACGTATTTTGGCTGAATGATCAGTGTAGGATTTGGACACATTGCAATGCAGAAAGTTTCTTATTCTTATTGAATGTTCAGTTTTATTAAGGAATGGAATGCCTTTTGTTTAGCAAATGTTCAAACATGTGAGTAATGAAATGCATTTGTCATATGTGCAGACATGTATGGGAGGAATGAAGTATGTTGGTCATTTTACCAGAGATCTATTTTGGACATTAAGTTTATCATAACTGTATTAGTTTGGACATTGTTTGGAAACAATCAACTATGCACAATAACTGCACAAGAGTGCTCATTAAATCACCTACGCGCAGTAATTTATTTTTCTTTCTCTCTTGGAGTTAATACTAGCAAAACTGGATGAAAATTAAAGGCATGTAACCTGATTTGCCATGTGGAAAAAAAGACAAACGGGAGGATTTACTTTTGCATAAGAAGCGGAGCTATCTCGAATGTTAAGCTTACAAGAGTGCTGAAGGTAACATGTGAGCCATTGCAAGACCAACAAGACTTTGGTCTTAATGGCATGATCTACAATACAAGACTAACAAAACTATAGACATAGTTGTTACAAAATTAAACAGAACCCTATTAGTATAGGCATACGTGAAGTTCTACAATACAAGCACTTGTTCGCGAGCTGCTCCATATATAGCTATCCTGCTTTGGTTCCTTCCTGTTGTTATAAAGCTTCCAACATATTTTCTCATCTGCATATTTTCAGACAAAAATGTGAAAATGCAGATCTTGCATATTTTGTCATATGATCATCACTCAACAAGCCAGCGAAAAAACAAATAAGTTAACAAAACTACCAAATGCAATACCTAGTAATGTTGGCCTACATAAATCGGCTGAAGATATCATAACATACCCATGTTCAAAGAAGCCTGCAAGGATCATAACCATATGCCCCAGATTGAAAGAGCAAGCTATACTCAATGTAAAATGTAATTGAACTATAAATCAGAAGTCTTCAAAATGTAGAACACCCTTAACACAATGCACAAATCAAACTAAAACTCATCAGAAGTGCAATCAAAACAATGCACAAATCGAAACTAAAACTCATCAGAAATGCAATCAACACAATGCACAAATCGGAACTCTAACTCATCAGTAATGCACAATTCTGAAATCCAAACCTTCATATTTCATTTGAAAATCCGTATACCAAAAGGTTACGCAGTTTATCAGTCTGAAACCTTAAACCCTAATACGAAACATAATATTGAAGCAAAATTAACCCTAAACCCTAGGCAAAACATAATTTACTTGCAAAATTAAACCTGAACCCTAAGATTCGGCTATGAAGTACGTGGCTACGGTAACAGAAGTGATGCAGGACGGATCCTCCTCCACGGGGACATGGAGATTATCCGCAGGCAGGAGCTCTTCCTCGAGCGTCTCCTCATCACTGTCAGTGTCACCACACTCAACGACGATGGGATCTGTCGGGTCCTCTCCGACCTTGCGCTCAACCTTCACAATTGGTTCGGGGGAGACATTGGTGCAGGTACCGCCGCCCCTTCTGGTACGCCCGCTCATACATGCGTAGCAAAAACCTCGTCGGCCATTTCACACGGCGAGGACGCGAATGAAGCGGCGGAACCCTAGATGAAGAGGCACTGAAGGAATCGAGACTGGGAAATTCTCCACGACAGAACAACGCCTTACACTCATGGGCGTGAATGCGGAGGTCGGATCTGGTTGGAGGCCTAACCAGACGATGGCGCAGCGCAACATTCTTCATGGGATCTGAGTAAAGGGTAGGGTGGAGTTCGGCTATGGGGAGAGAGAAATTAGGTTGGGTTTGGGAAAACATGGCTTTTAAACTCTAGTCTGGGGGCATTTGCGTAAAAGCTACAATTCTATCCCGCAATGCAATTAATCTGCAGTTCCCAACTAATTTACCAAACAACGAAGTTGCCTAATTGTTAATTCGGCAGTACACTACCAAACGGAGGCCAAAAAAAGATAACCCGCAAAGCTTGATTACTCCAGTCCGGCTACCAGACTGAACCTAGGGCTCTCTCAGGCGGGAGCCTTTCCTGCTCAATAGGCTCAACTACATTGCAACCGCTCATGCTCCTTGTTTGCCTCCACCTCTATTTCTACCAATAATTCCTTTATTTACGGAAAGCGAACAGATATGTTGTGCGCCTGGGGCTTGAGGGACTTGTCTTCGTCAGTCCTTTCCCCTTTTACTCCTTGGTACTTCGAGAATATTTTTATGAGATTATTTCCACAGCAGGTAATGTGGGAGACGGTACTATCATCGGTAAGCTTAGATTGGCCAAAACATCAGGAGCGGCATTGTGAGAATCCACCATCAAAGCAAGATAGGAGCTTGAAGAGACATTCACATCAGAAGTTGTCACCTCGATGGCCGTGGGTTCTGAAAGAGTTGGGATAGATTGAGGTCCGGGAGATTGAAGCATCTCGATGTCCTCCTTCGGAAGGATAAAAAATGCTATCCTAATCATGTTCTTAGCTTAAATAAAAAATCAAAACATTTAAGTCTTTGAAAAAATCCTTGTTACTCGTAAAATAAAGCCTCGCCTACCCAAGAAACCCGAGGACACTAGTGCGGGGGAAGGCCTGCTTGGGCCAATATCTCCTCGTCCAAATACACCAAGCTTTTATACTGATGGTCGCGGATAACGAAGATGATATTTTTGGAAAGGATCAAACGATTGGCCTTGAGCGATGTGGCCAATTAGCGACACGAGGTAGTGAAGGATTGAGTGAAAGAAGGGGGAGGTTGAACGAATAAAAAGTGAAATTTCTAGTTCCACTAAGAAGAGGGGATGAATGACATTATCGTCATCCCCTTGGTGGAGAGGGAGATACACGCCTATGTTATCCTTCTGGGCAGGGTTAACATTGGCCCAGAAGAAGGTAAAAAACTTGCTGAGGCTAGGCTTCAAAGACAATACCTGACACAGAATGATGAATGCAATTTGATGAGTGTATGCATTCAGAACCAACTAAAAAGGGGTTATATCACAGGGCTGGAGGAAACTCAAGATGAACGTACGAATGGGAAACTGAAGTCCTCCTTGCAATTAGCCTTTGAAAACAATAAAACACCCTTTTGGAGGGTAGAGTATCTCGTCCACATGAGTAGGGACAATTAGTCCATAGTCCGTCGAAATGTGAAGTTTGACCTCTAATTTCATCTAAAGCCCCTTAATTCAATTGTGAAGAAATGCCCACGAAGGGTAGGGGTTCGGGCGGGTAGCTCCTATTGGACGAACCCATATAACTACACAGAAGTGATGGATAGGTACCAAAAGGTGAGTCGTCCATATAATCACTCCAATTTTTGGCTTTCGACCCCGACCGCCGACCATGTAACTTACTCCCAAATGTCTTTCCCGAACCCCCAAATTACTGAATTTCACCATGATTTCCAAACCCAAGTACTACAAAATTATGGCTAGGGAATGAAAAATAAATTAAACGAAGAAATCAATAACAAGACGCACCTGAAAATTGAAGCTACAGATGGTGGTGGAAGAAGAGAGAAAAGTGAATACATATCGGCCACAGGAACTCAAATGTCGCAAAGTCAAAGTAAAAGCATGAAATGTCGATAAAGTTCAAGGGCTATATATAAAACTAGCCTTGGGTAGCGTAGCGGGCGAAACCGGGATAGCTCGTTCCGCATTCTGTCCGCGAAGGATGCGGAACCGATGCGAAGGTTTTTTTTTCGCATCCGCCCGCACGGCAAAATTTCGCTGGCAGATGCGGAATTCGCGGATTCCACGTAATTTCGTGGGTGGGCAAATTCGGAATCCGCAAATTTCGTGTAATTTCGTGGGCGGGGCAGATGTAGAATCCACAGATTCCACGTAACATATGCATATGAAAAAAACAAATAAATAAATAAAAATCGCGGGCGGGCAGATGTGGAACCCCGCAAAAACTGCTCGCATATATTTTGTATTTAAATAAAAATAAATATATGAAAATAAATT
This sequence comes from Pinguicula moranensis, assembly GCA_028565015.1. Taxonomy (NCBI): domain Eukaryota; kingdom Viridiplantae; phylum Streptophyta; class Magnoliopsida; order Lamiales; family Lentibulariaceae; genus Pinguicula; species Pinguicula moranensis. Next base: position 4,412 of record JAOWBN010206416.1, on the reverse strand, counting down.
TTTGCGGGCGAATGCTGATTCCGCCAAGCAAAAAATCTTCTTTCCGTATTTCGTCCGCATAACTTTGCGGAACACGATTTATCATCTGCATTCGCACCGCATTCCACGCGAACGCGGACTTAGCGGATGCGGGCGCGGAAATTCCGCCTCCGCTACCCAGGGCTATATAAAGCCCTTAAATTTTGGGAATTCATGATGTGGGCTAGAAAAAATGTTGGTAAAAGTCCATCAAAAGATCTGCTCATGTACGGAGAAAAGAAACATCCCAAAGGCCATGAGGAATCAACCACGTCCCAATGGCACCTCGAAGAATAGATCAGATGATCTCAAATGTTTCGTCCTGAACCTGCAATTGACGAAAATAAGGTTGTTTGATAACACCAACCCTCAAACTTACAAGGTGATTGAAAGCATAAAGTATTTCAATAATCTTATCAAAAAAATAAGTAATCTTAATTTTTCTATTCCAATTTTACCCCCACCTCTTTTACTAAAATAAATCATTAAAATATTACCCCTCTTCCTTTCTCGCCTACGCCACAAAATCGCTCCTGCCATTATTCTTGCGTTGTCTTAATTCTTCGTTAATTAGAATAATAATCATTTATTATAATAATTAGAGAAAAAAAACTTTATTTTTTAATTCGATAATAATAATATAACAGTAAAAATAAATAAAATAACCACATACAAGTTCTTTTATAAAAATCACCTACCTTATAATTTTGCCAAACGCATTAATAAAATTAAATTACCTTATCAGCTCTCAATTTTAGCGAAATGGGAAATGCAGTAGTAGAAAAGGTGAGGCATAATTTAGCCTTAATAGCTTAAGTGATAACAAATTCTCTCCTCGAAATGTAAAAAGAGTGTGTGTGCCCGTTTACCTATCCAAATAAAAAATAATGTGGCTATGGTTGCACTCGTTCACACTCATTGCCTTTGGCTTCACAATTCGCTCGTGTGCTCTTGCCTGCATTTCCTCTTACCCTTGCCGTAGGGACAATTTTCTTTCGGTAGTAACCACTTGTATTAGCTCTGTTCAATGATATAGCGCACGACAGATTACCGCGCACGTTCGCACGAAAATGCGCGAAATAACTAAAATACCCATGTGTTAAACACTGGCGCGAAGTGAAACACGAGGGTATTTTGGTCATTTTGCCCCGTCGGTGTTGACCACGCGCGCTGGATTCGTGCGCTATATCATTTCTAGCTTTGTTGTCGCCTGCTGTTTTGCCCTCAAGCTCGTTGGTTGAAGGTATAATCTTGTAATTCGGGGCGGAGCCAGGAATATAAATTTGAGGACCCAAAAAATAAATGAACAAACTTTTGGGGGACCCAAAAAAAATTGAAAAAAAATTGCATGTAAAACTATATATATTTTTTATTTTTTTAAAAATTCAACATAATTTTTTTTTCGGGGGAGTTGGGTTGGCATGTCCCCTAGGAAATTTTTAAACATAAATGATAAATGTTACGCTTAATAATTTTATTTTAAAAAATGGGGTCAAATCATACCCACATAGTTGAAGCAAGTTTCTTTTAAATTCTATTTTTACATGAACAACTATATTTTTCTAGATATTAATGCATGCATATATAGACCATCCTGAAGACTGTGATTCATAAATCTCCGGCTCCAAGTATAAACCAAGTTGACATCATTAATTATGGTGGCAATTTATAGATCATCTTATTTAATTAGTGTAAATTCAAGTAATTCCGATTTCATGCAACAACACACGCCTGTGGCCACAACTGTGCCAACTAAAAAGAAGGATGTTATATTCCTACTTATAAAATATTATCACAAAATTGTATAAACCAAGGTATTGCAATTCCATGCGCATCTCTCTCCTTTTTTTTTCTCCACCTTCATATACCATAGAGGTGATCAAGAGGTTAATCTTCATCATGGTGATCATAACCCTAACCCTAGCTGTGATCCTACCCACGGGGCCACGGCCACCTCCGAATTGGATTTCATTCAGGAAAAAGTTGTGAAATTGAAAACCGAGAGCCGATTTCTCCAAAAACAGATGAGGAGTCTGAGATCAACCTATGAATGCAGCGTCGATAGCAAACCCTGCCAAAGGAAATCCGGGACGTGCATCGAAATAATCCGGATTCGAATAATTGCGGTGCGTGTGGGAATACATGCTCTTTCGGAGAAATGTGGTTGATCTCAAAATGCGGGGGACAGTGTGTGAATATGTTGAACGACATCAATCAATGTGGTTCTTGTGACAACAGGTGCACAAAGGATAAGAGCCAATATGGCTTGTGTGCTTACAATGGGTACACCTAAAGAAAAAAATTGGCCCGGATGTTATTACCATGGTTTGATATTTAATTTTTTTTTTCTCTGATTTGTTTGGGAAAAATTATGTAATTCCCATGAGTGTACTGTTAGTGAGACAAATATGACAATAATCAAGGATTCAAATGAGAAAAGTCAAATTAGTTAATATGGAAAGATTTGCTATTGATTTGTAATTATCCTTGTAACAAATTCTCTACCATAATACTTTGTAACCTAGTCTATAAATCTAATACAATACACATGGTATGATCATTGAAGATCACACCATTCATCCTTGAAATCTTCTCTCAATTCTATACACTTTGATATTTCTTTCATGTACTTTTATGAACAGGCGATTGTTATTGTCGGTCCTGCCAAGAATGTAAGTATTGAGAGGAAGAAGAAGAAGGAACGAGATGTTGGAATTTTCTATGTCTATTCACATCAATTCTATACAGATTATATAGAGTTACGGAAGATCCATAACTAAGCTAACTACCTAATTACAAGGGATTTGATATTATCTCATTAAGGTAATTATATTAACTACATACAATACAACAAGAGAACTTTTCTAAAGGACGAAAGGTAATTTCTTTAACACTTTCCGTAAAGTTGGAGAGTGAATGTTGTGAAGTCCCAACTTGTTGCGTAATGTCTCAAAATAATTCTTTCACAATGCCTTCGTAAATATGTTTGTTAGTTGAAGGCGTGTCGGCGCATAGGCAGAGCTGATCACTCCTGCCTGCAATTTTCTCGAAGTATGTGGCAATCTATCTCAATATGCTTCATTCTCTTATGAAAGATAGGATTGGTTGCAATGTGTAAAGCGACCTGATTGTCACAGTATAGCGGTGCCGAAACTGTTAATGAAATCTTTAGATCCTGTAAAATGTACTATAACCATGTCAATTCCAAACATGTATTTTCCATGTCTTGATATTCTGCTTCTGCTGAAGGTCGCGAAATATTGGTATGTTTCTTTGATTTCCATGATAGGAGTGAGGTATCAAGGAAGACGCAGTAACCTGTAATCGATCTTCGGGTAGCACGACAACCTGCCCAGTCTGAATCACATAAAGCCTTCAACGTTAGGCTATTTGCGGAAGGTAGTAACAAACCTTGGCCTGGAGTCCCTTTAATATATCTTAGAACGCGTAATGTGATATGCCAGTGTGGCTTTCGAGGCTGATACATGAACTGGCTCAACGTTCGAACTGAAAGACTATATCAGGCCTTATAATGGTAAGATAGATCTGTCTGCCTACCAATCTCCTATACTTGGTTGGATCGTCCAGTAAGTTGCCATTTGTGAGAGTGAGTTTCAAAGTTTGTTCCATTGGGAACTTATCTTGTCGTGCACCTGTGAGCCTCGAGTCTTTCAAAATGTCAAGTGCATACTTTCTCTGAGACATGAAGATGCCATGTTTGGAACGGAAAAACTCGATCCTTAAGAAATATTTCAAGTCTCCAAGATCTTTGATGAGAAAATGCTTGAGAAAGTTTTCCTTGAGAAGCTTTATTTCTTGAAGATCATTGCATGTGAGTAGAATATAATCAACATAGATGGGAACAACAGTAAATGAGGTACCTTGGGCTTTTGGGAAGAGAGAGTAGTCAATTTTGGACTAATCATAGTCGATCTTCTGAATAGCATCTGAGAAATTAGAGAACCAAATTTGGAAGGCCTATTACAAACCATACAAGGACTTGTTGAGCCGACATACAATGTTCTCCTCCCGTCAGGAAGACCAGATAGAGGATCCGTATAGACAACCTCATGTAGGCCGCCATAAAGAAAGGTGTTTTACACATCAAGCTAATGACCAAAAAATAACTGGCGGAAGCAATTGTCAAAAGGCAATGCAGGGTCGTGAGCTTGGCAGTGGGGGAAAAGGATTCTCTGTAGTTGATGCCTTCGACCTGGGTGTAGCCTTTAACAATAAGGCGAGCTTTGTAGCGCTCGATCGAGCCATAGGAGTTGTATTTAATCTTGTATACACAGCGACAACCGATAGGCTTATTGTAAGCGTAAACATAAGTGTGTGTTAAGCATGCATAACAAAAATTTCAGAGATCTTTTGACCATGGATCTTTGCTAATT
>JAOWBN010206415.1:0-26258 GCA_028565015.1 Pinguicula moranensis | reverse complement strand
TTCTCCTAACATTTTAGGAGTGGTGAATCCTTTATTGATCACTCATAATCTTTCCGTACTTCAAACCATTCCCAAGATTACCCATTGTTACCCATTTACGGTGTAACTCCGAATAGAATCAAAGAATGACATCCAGACTCAAGATCTCTATATGGTGATTTCAAGTTTAAGGATAATTTACACCCACTATTCTTTAGAATATCATCCATTGACAATATGATGATCTCTATGCGGGTCAATCCGATGTACTGGTCAACTACAAGCATCCATGTTTCTAGCAAGGAATTGGCTAAGAACATGCTAACATGTCCGTATTAGTGATTCCTTATCTCACTAATACTATGGTTAGGGATGTTTAGTATTGATAACTTTAATTAGAGTGGTCCCATGATCACGACTATTTGTGATACATTCTATATTATCAATGATAGGTTTCACTATTTTATATGTTATAAATAAAAAGTACTTAAGGTCGCTACAATCATACATACAACATTTAAGTGTTAATATATAGGCCTAAGGTGATTGGCCTTAAGACATAACACTAACAGTTCGATCAAACATTCACCATGTACTTCAAGTAACAAGAATGTATCCTGATGGAATTCATTACATGCAAGTATATTATCAATTTTAAGATCGTTAGAATCTAATTCTTGATGTAATAATAACTAAGAAATGTAGTATCAGTCATGAAATATAGTTCACACTTTGAAAGTTTTGGCACGTATAATTCGTTCCCATGAAACTAAAATCTATTATGCCTCTTAATTATTATTCTTTTGCATGCATCAAGCACATCAACACAATCTGAATTTCTAGCAAACAACTCATTTTTGTTTCAAATCCAAGTGATATCAACTGGACAAAGGAATCCATATACAAACTCAATGTAGAAACTAGTAAGTAACACATAGATATGCTCAATGCACGTTCCCTAGCCAGAAGCCTATCCAACCATATATGTACATCTCCAAAATAAAATCCCTGAGCATAACATTCTTGAAAATATTCACAACCAGGCAATTGTGTATCTAATAAGGAACATGGATAATACCTTTTTTTGATAAGCCATATTTCATCAAGAATAAAATATGTATGTAGAATCGAGAAAAAAACAAAATACAATCATATCGAATCTGGCCCCTAGGAGGTAGCAACTGCCTAGTATCTCTGGGATTCAGCTGAGTAACATGCCTTTTTCTTCATACCCCTCACACCCCCCCTTTACATATAGACAATGGTGAACTGGTGCATGGCTCACCTAGCGTCATAGTAGATCACACAACATCTCAGCATTAAGATCATTGCCATCGTTCGCTTTTCCCCAAAGCAAATGTCATGACGGTCACAATGTCAACGCCCATTGTAGGGCTATTGATACACATCTCGATTAATTGGGTGAGCTATCCCTGTAATGAATGAATGGGAGGTAATTTGTGTAGCATGCATATTAGTCAATAACAGCATGGATACTACCTTAGGGACAATACACCTTTCACCTTAGCTTCCTTACCTAGATATGCACATGGTTTTGTGCACTCAAGCACTTGCCTCTTCTCAAACGAACCGTCTAGTTGCACATGAAGTGCTTTGGTCTCATCGTGTTTGCACCTATGCACACCATGGTCCTGATCAAAGTCTCCAACCACAAACTCAATAGAATCATTCTCATGGATGGATAGTATATTGCACCGCTTCTTAAATTCATGCACAAAAGAAACAATTTCGCTAGGTCGGGTGCCAACGAGTTTTTTTTTTTGACAAGTCAACTTTTGTAAATTAAAATTATAGTATGTATAAAATTATGTAAAAGAAATAGAAAAATACAAAGAAATAAACTAGATACAGTCACTATGATCTATAAGTCCTGGTAGATTTCCACACCGACGAGTTTGTTAGTAGATAATAAAGCTCCTTTGTATGTATATACAATCATAGGCTCAAAAGGAATTGAAAATCTTTCGCCCTCACTCTTTTGGACCATAAGTATTTCTCTCTTTCTCCCATTCAGTTTTTTCTCACTTTTTTCACTCGATTATTCTCTCAATGCCCCTTTTTCTCTCATATTTTCATTACTCCCAAAATTTGTTTCTCTCATCTTTTCCATCTATCCTTCTGTTTCTCTCATTTTTTCAATCTCTTTTTATTTTTCTTTCATCATCTCAATCTCTTTTTATTTTTCTCTCATCATCTCAAACTCTCTTTTTTTTCTCACTTTTCACTAACTATTACAATTTCAGAATTGATGCTTTGCACATTGAGATCGTGCTGAGCTTTTACAATTTGCACATCCACTAACTGAATATTACAAACACTGTTGAGAAGTGATGCATCCCTCATTGGTGGTCTGACATTAATGCCATCAAGAACATGTGTTGCTTTAATGACTTGCATCTTTTCTTGCTAAATTTCACCAACAATCTTGGATGATGTTACTTTGTTTGATTGTGGTATGGTACCGATGTTGCTCTTCTTCCTCCTAGGCTTCTTTTGAATGTCCACCACCATCTCCTTACTATTTGGACATTGAATGAATGTGTGTCCATATCCTTGGCATGTGATGCACCTAATATCACGAGCACGAATTCTATAAGGTTTAGAATTACCAGCGGAAGGGATATTAGTTGTTTTACCCTTCTTGGGAGCGTACATTGGTGAAATGTTTTCCCATGGAGGTTCATGTCGTGCCTTAGGTGATCCTTTCATGACCAGCCTTTCTATTCTCTCTGGCATGCATATCTTTCCCTCTATTCTTGCTAATGCATTCATCATCTTCATGTAGAGTACATTAAGTTCATGTTGATTAAGTGAGTTAACCACGTTTTTGTCTTTGCTATACATGTTGTACTAGTACAAAAAAGGTTAGTATGAAAAATCCACACCACACCCTCACGTGTATGCACTCAAAGAAGTTCGCTAAAGCACTCATGTATCACTCAAATCAGCTTTTACCCTCCCTTGACTCTCACCTCTCTGCCTTTTACCTTTCAAGTATTCTCAGTATGATTGTAGTCAACTTCAACCCGAATCTCCTATCAAGCCAAACAACAATCGTGTAAAGATTGGAACTTGATTCAAGGTTGAGAATTATAGAAGGGTACCAAACTTTTATTTTTTTGATAAGACAACATTTCATAAATAAAAATATGAGAATGTACAAAAAAAAAAGAAAAAAGAAAGATGGAAAATATACAAAGAGAGCCCTATATACATGCACTATGAGCTACATCACATAGGAGATCCACTAGCTAGACTATTTGTAGGTGATCTGGGTACTTTGCCTTTTCCTCATGCTCCCTTTTTGATATAGCCAAGGGTGATCTAGTTCAAGGCTCACCTAGTGTCATCATAGATCACAAAGTAGCTCGGCATTCAGATCATCGCCAACATCCGCTCTTAACCAAATCCAAATGTCAAGACTGTCACATTGTCAATTCCTATTAAAGGGATCTTAGTACACAGCTCGATTAAGATTGGTGGGCTATCCCTGTAGTGATAGAGATGGCTATATTCCGAAAAAGTAGTATAGCAGATCATAAACAAATAGTATGGACTAGTGCTATCTACTACGCAATAAAGATCACACGTCAATCATAAGCCCTCAATTCCTAAATCATATTTTATCGCCATGGCAATAATGCCTGCCAAGTGTGTCTACTTAATGCAATGAAGAAAAAAGTCTCCAATCTAAAAGAAGCTTGTGCTATTTATCAAGCTCACTTTTGCAATCAATTTCAAGTTTGTAAAGACATAGAGTTCTGGCAATTGTCCTCAAAAGTGAGATCCCTTAGAGATAGCCTCTAAGGAAGGTTGACCGTATGTATGGTTTGCTAACCTACCTGTACCGAAAAGAGGTAAAAGAGTAGTGAGGTAGAACAAAAACCATAAGAAGAAAGTTTGTCTGCTAATTGAAAAATTGGCCAAACCAAAGTCATAAATCCTCTTGGAATTTTCGTGCTGTAAAGATAATCATAGCAAAAAATTCAGTAGCCTCAGGTAACGCAAGGATTGTAGAATCATATTGTTTAGTGGCAGTAGAACCGGAAGAGATAGTGATATCCTTGAGGTTCTAACTATGGTGCAGATCAGATATCTAGTAGTACTGGCATATGTGGGTACTCAGAAGTCGTTCCACCACCAGAGGTATGCAAATCAACCTGCACATTAGCAGCTTAATAATGCAATCAGTTCAAATTTAAAAAATTCATTTGAAACAGAGGTCTTGTGCCATGATTGGATTCTTGCAAAAACATTTCATAACATCATAACAAGGAACAACAATGTTTAGGCAGACTGATAGAGCCTAAATAGGACAATAGCATAAAGAGATACCAAGCCTAAAAGAAAATACAACCAATAGGATTTAGAAGCCAATTTATGGAAGAGAAGGATCAATAGTGGCCTTGTCTATTGGCTGAGATCCACAGTTAGGATGTTCTCTTGATGTTTGATATAATGCTTAAATATCTAAGGTATTTGGCTTGAGAGAATTTCATGTTGTTGGCCTTCAACACTAGCCAGATCATAGTTTCCCATATAGCTCTCTAGGTTGCTGTATTGACACTGCAAGGTTTTGATGAGATGTAATCTGATAAGGAAGGAGTTTGTGTATCTGTTAGCTGATTAATCTCAGTGGATGAAAGTCATTCCTTAAGATCTATCCAGACCTGCGAAACCAGGGGACAAGTTTTAAAATATGTTCCACATAATCATTACTTGAAAGACAAATGGAGAAGCTGATCTCCTCATCTGAAGGGATGATATGCCGCAGTTGAAGGATTCCTTTGGTAGCTACAGAATTTTGAAGAAGTTTCTAGTAAAAAAATGAGAACTTTCTTATGAGCCATGGACAACCAAAGAGTACTGAGAACAGCAGTCTCCTGTGGAGAGTAGGGTGAGTCAGAAATTTCTAAGATCCTGTAATAGGCTTGTTTAACCGTGTAATTTCAATCTAAGCCAGAGTTAAAGTAGTATTTATCCTTGCAGGTATTTGAGTGAAAGACATCCTGCAACAGCAGGACCAGAGTAGATAGGTCTTGTATTTCAGATATTCTAAGAGGTCTTCTCCAAGTTCATGACCGTTGACAAGAAATTGAGTCCCACCATCCCATTTCTAATACTAGAGCAATTTGGTGTAGAGTGGTTATAAATAGTCTCGGGAATTGCTCTGCAAAGGAAATATTTAGGAGCCAGGAGTCCTTCCAAAATCTGATGGATGTACATGCCCCAACTTTTAGACTGACTGACTGATTAAACCAGCTAGAGCTAAGAATTTCCTATGTGTTGTTCCACCAAGAAGAAGCATAAATGTTGGCCTTCTTCTACCTAGCCGATTCCTAGATGCCTGAGGTGTAGAAAATTCTTTCCACCTTCCCACAGATAGACTGCCCTCAATGCCATATTTTGAGCGAAGAATTTGCATAGCTAGATCAGAAGCACCTTAGAGCAGGCGTTCACCCCATTTACCCAACAAAGCTTCATTGAAAGTTTTCAAGCTTCTGACCCCCATACCTCCCTTGGCTACTGGGGCAGTTATTTTCTTTATAAAGATCCAGCAGACGTTTTTCTGATCCTTGCTTCTATTCCGAAAAAAGGACCTCTGAATTTTGTCTAGCTTATGGATGACAGCAGCTGGAGCTTTCATGAAGGAGAAGAAGTGAGAAGGCAGGGCATTGAGGACAAAGTTCATAAGGATTAACTTTCCTCCTGAATATAGGTATTTGTGGTCCCAAGAATTTAGTACCTCGCTGAATATATTTATCACTGGCTACCATGTAGATAATCTAGCAGGATTAGCACCTATGGGAAGGCCGAAATACCTGAATGGAAAGGAGACAATTTTACATCCCAGATAGGCTACCATCTCATCTAAGGTAGACAGCTGCATATTAACCCCTAGCAGGCTGCTCTTTGAGTAGTTAATGCACAGTTCTGATGTGATTTTAAAATTGAGTAGGATAGATTTCAGAGTTTTGATTGTGTCCCAGCTAGCTTGTCCAAACAGCAACATGTCATTAGTAAACTGTAAGTGAGAAAGTTGGACTTTATCTTTGCTAACTTCTACTCCTGTAAACAGATTTAGGCCCGTAGCCTTCTTGATCAACACTCAAAGGCCCCCAACAGCCACTACATAGCGCAGAGGAGAGATAGGGTCTCCTTGGCGGAGTCCTCTCCCTGAGGGAAAAATTCTTTAGTTGGGCTGCCATTTATGAGGATGGAGGAGGAGCAAGATTCTAGTAGTTCTTTTATCCACCAAATCAAGCTTTGAGGAAATCCCATTGAGCCATAGCATCCTGCAGATAATTCCAATTTACAGAGTCAAAGGCCTTATCAAAGTCTACCTTGAAGATTATGGGCAGTTTTTTTAGTTTCTTCAGTTCATCCACTGCCTCAATGGCTATGAGGACACCATGCATCATCTTTCTTCCTTTAATAAATGCCATCTTATTAGGGACTATGATCTCCTTCATAACCGGACTTAGCCTCTTCTTTAGGACCCTTGAGATGATCTTCAAAATAGCTCCAATTAAAGTGATAGGTCTGAAGTCCTAAACATATAGAGGTTTGGCAGTTTTTGCTAGCAGAGAAATATGTGCAATATTGCTTCCATTGGCTAGTGTGCAGTTCCTGTAAAATTCAACAAACAGTTGCAGAATGTCAAACTCAAATAGGTGAAGGAATTGTTTGATAAATTTTAATTTTAGACCATCCGACCCTGAACTCTTTTCATTTCCACAATCTTGAATAGCAGTCAAAATTTCAGCTTCTTAAAAGGGTCTCACAAGCTATTCTTTAGACAGTTGTGAGAATTGATGAAATCTGATGTTGTGAATCGTAGGCCTGCTGCAGTACAATTTAGAGAACCTTTCAGAAAAATGCTATATGAAACAGCTCTTCACATCTCCTGGAACTTCTAGCCATGTGTTCCCCTCGCAAACACCTTGGATAGAGTTTCTTCTTTTGTTCTTTTGGATCCACCTATGAAAATAGGATGAATTGGCATCTCCTTGCTTAATCCAATTGATTCTAGCTTTCTTAAAATGTAGGCTATCAATGCTTCTTGTTAGTTCTTGAAGTTCTTGCTGTTTGCTCATAATCAGTTGCAGGTCAGGTGTAGAAAATTGAAAGCTTTGTTCAGCCTGAATTTCCATATTAGCAACTTGGTCCAACAGTTGTTCTATTAGAGCTAAGGTGCTCCTAGGCTACAGAATATTCCACTCTCTTATTCCTGCCCTCAACTCTATTATCTTGATCTTCAACCTGTGGATTGCAAAACCCACTGATTTTTTTTGAACTAAGATTTTCCACAACAACAATGAATTTTGTAGCAGAGGGATACAGGGCAATGATCTGAGTCATCCCTATCAAGACCAGATTGAGTCCAGGATATATCATTTCCCAGCCAAGCATCATTCAAAAGAATTCTATCAAGCCTACTCATGGCTTTAAAGGACTTTAGGTACCAAGTAAATTTCCTTCTCACCATTTTCAGATCTTGAAGATACATCCCATTGACAAAGGTTCTAAACGCATTGATCTCATGATCCAAGGAGCATTGGGAAGTGCCTTTCTTTTCTGAAGCATCTAAAACTGCATTAAAATCACCCATAAGACACCATTTATCCTGCCCTTTCTCTTGATGTAAATCCAAGGTTTGCTTCCATTGGATCTCCCTGGCTCCAAAATCATTAGGACCATAAATGTTCAACATATGAGAGGTAATTGTATTTAAATTCTAGGTACCTGATGCTGCTAAGAAACCATCTCCGAAAGTAATGTTGAGTCTATTAAAAGCAAATTTATTCCAAATGCAGAGTGGACCACTAGATTGCCCTAATGATCCCTTGTAAATCCAATGAAAGTTCTCATCATACCATAAGAATTGACATAGTTTTCTATAACAAGTTCCATTTTAGTCTCTTGAAGGCTCAGAAAGTCAGGTAATTGTGTTAGAATAAGACTTTTCACTCTCTTATGTCTTCTCTGGCCACTAAAGCCTCTGACATTGTATGTGATAATCTCGATAGAGAGACAATAACACATGTATCTTGTGGAATCTCCAGTGCATTAGGTCTTGCAACCTTCATTATTTGGCAATTAATATTTATTAGTTTCTCTTTTGTTTGCTGAGGATTCGGATATGTTAACCCCAACAGTTTTGCCAATCTCTATTGTGTGATTAGTTTCGGCCTATAATTGATCCGCATATAAGTTAAGGGCAGAGGAGTCTTTTTGTTGAACCGCAAGGGGACTAATACACCTATATCTTTTTCTCTGATTGGGTCATTTTCCTTGCGTGATTGACTCCTAGTTTTAGGGCCACTACCTTTTCTTCTTTTGAGTATAACATTTTTGGTGTGGCAACTTTGCCTTGCTTTGCAGCACTAAGAGGAGGGAAATCTTCTGACGAGGATGAGATAGTCTGGATATTAGTAGCTACATTTGTCAAAGGGAGAGACTGGACAACATCTAAGTGCCCCTGGACTTAAGTTTGCAGAGGTAAATTCATAGGGGCCGCCTGCAAAGGGTAATCAGACACCTCTGGATTTCCCAAGGGAACCTGATCAATACAAGGCATAGGAGATTTACAGCATTCCAGATACTCCTTTGAAGATATAAATACCTATATCTGAGGGAAAGTGACAGCCAATAGACTTCGGGTTGTAGACACAGCCACTTTCTTAGGACTTAAACCAGGAATATTTTGAGTTTCAGGAACTCTTTCAATAGTATAAACTAACTGGTCTCTACTAACAGATTTTGAGACAAGCCACCATGGCAATTTGAGTATGGATAGACTCAACTCGTGCCTGAAATTTCAAACAAAAACAATCAAACAACTCAACTGGAATAGATCTCTTGCTGATTTCAACAACTTTCGATGAAGCGTTATTTTAGGCCTTGAAATCACGATTTTTTTTTGGAATTTTATTTTTTGGAATCGGCACTGCTTCGGCTTTTGAATTCAAATAAAAAAAAATTGGAAAACCAACAAGGTTACAACTTGAAAATTGAAGAACAATACAAAAAGTAAAGGATAAACTATCAAACAATTTTAGGCTTCATAGATATAGATAGGGTAAAAAACATCCAAACCTCGCGCTGATACCAAATGATATGAATCCTTTGTCGAACTTGTGACAAGACTCCACCATAGATCGATATTTCAAAAAATAAAATGGATGGATTTGATGTTTCTAACGCCTGAAGAACACCTTGTGTCTAACCAACGAAAGTCAAGATTTTTGTAAGGATAAAAGATGCCACAAACAACCCTCTGAAGGTATTGAACTACCAACCAAGAATCGAATCATAAGTCCAAGAACATTATGCCACTTAACTAAAAAATAAAAGAAATAAATCGAAGAAAGTTTAAAATCAAAAGAAAATACCTCAACGGAAGGAGTTTTCTTGCACGAATTAGTGATTCTGTAAGAGCTATAAAATTCCTTCTCCCTTGTAACATAAAGTTGTGTAAATTAGCAAGGATCCATGGTCAAATCTCTGAAATTTTTGTTATGTATGCTTAACACACACTTATGTACGCTTTCACACAAATTTTGCATCATGACATGTAGTATAGCTTTCGTAGATCATACAGGAAAGCCATCAAAATATCCATGGCGTGGACAATGCTGAAATTAAGAAACAACATTCACATTCAAGTGCATCAGTTCAAGCTACAAAATATAACACAAGCGATCCAGAGAAATACATGGTTCTAGGTCAGAGCGAAGAGAGCTAAAAACACATTCCTATTCTCCATGGATGATTGGATGCTCCAGCCACTGCGTTGCTTAGAATTCCTAAGCTTAAAATAACCCTGGAATGTACAACAACTGGAGCAAGAATGAGCCTACGCAGGTAATCACTGGACTGTGAGTATTATGTATTTAACAGTGTGGTGATTGTTAGCAGGAAGCAAGGAGTTGAAACAGAGTTACATACCAGAGAGGAACCCAACTGAAAATTCAGAAAATTGTAGATGAAATTGGTATGCATGATCCGGAGACCAAAGGGATTGAGATCAATGTTGGGTATTGGAATGCAACCCAGTGGACAACACCACCGAAGGAGTAAGAATCCCCCTGAGCTATAGAGGGCATGCCATCAATACATTTGATAAAGATAGTGAAGAGAGATAAGAACAACAAAAACACTGCTTCAAAGTGTTGGTAGGGACTGAAGAACACGATAGATTGACTGATTGGACGAGGCAACCACTAGTTTGTATGATCTACTCAACGGTTAGAGCATCTCCTACTGCTATTGAGGTTGCTGGATGAGCTGTCTACCAACTCCCAATAACACTTGGGGTTGATAGGTTGACAGCTAGGACACCAGGAGTGTTACTACATAGATGAAGGGCCAATAATAGAACATGGCATAATGGATACTAACTTTTCATCCCATGTGAATTTCATTACTTAGATACGGGGTGCAAACAAAAATCCCACAACTACGCAGGCTATCAGGCGAGCAGGCTGAGCTATGTACAAGTCCTAATTATTGACATGTTGGTAGTTATGACTCATGTATGTAATCAGATGCAGGGTGAGCTGAGCAAAGCTCATGTTATGACCCTTGTATGAAAAAAAATGAATTTGAGGGAACTTGAAAAGCTATAAGTTTGGAACAATGTTGTTTGGACCCCTTCTAGAGTATGTGATAGTCATGTAGGTGAGGTTGGTATTCTCCAAGCTGTACAGGAAGAATGAGCTCCATGGAGGAGAACCCTTTTCTTCGTTGATTTTACTCTTGTATTTTTTATTTTATTCTAAAACTTCGTACCTAAACTTTATTTTTCTTCATAGTGAATTTTGGCATAAAAAAAAATTGACTTTTGTATAAATAATTATTTCCACACTATAATTGTTCAAATGCAATTAGATTTTGCTTAGATAATTAATTGTGTATTTCTAGAGTCTCGTTGGATTAGTTTGACTTTTTAGCTATTACCTAATGTTCTCATTTTTAGTGGGGGCATGGTGCCTATATGAGTTGGCGTTTGAGATATAGTTCTTAATCCCCCTAAATATTTGAGTTTTATTCAATCATATTGTTTTATTTTATTATGTTTATTGTTCCATAAATCCTCATCGGGTAATCTGTAGCACTGAATTTATGTGGTGTGTTAGTTGTTGTTTTTATAAGCCAAATTTCATTATGTATAAATAAATGATGTACAAGAAAGGAAGAAAGAAAAGGAAGAAGGAAAGATAATACAAAAGTACAAGGTATTTGTATGTGCACAAAACGGTATCAACTAGCTAATATCTTGAGTTTGAGCCGAATGTCATGCTTTTCTTTGTAACCTCCCTCTTGTATAGCTAAGGGTGATCTGGTACATGGCTCAGCTGATATGGTGTGTTAGTTATTATTTATTATTTCGTAAATCCTCACTGGGTAATCCAGAGTAATGAATAGATGTGTTATTCGGGTAATCCAAAATAATAGAATTAAGTGTATTATATTTATTATATTATATTTATTTATCCATAAATTCCCATAGGGTAAATCCTATGATAAACTCTATAAATTCATATGTGAATATGATGGTAATTAAGCGTTACTTCACTTATCATATATAATCTTGCCCTATCCTCGTCCTGCTCCAACTTATGTTGAATTATCAGGAACTTCAACCTTGAATGACATTATCCATCTTCGAAGGAAGTTGTAGAGGTTCTGTAAGATCTGAATTATTAAGATATATTATTTTTTGGATATTCCTTGTGCTAAATCTGATACGATTTTGGTTAGTCTTTTATCCCCGAAGGCATGAGATGAACCAAGAAATAAATGAGGCGTGATGTGTTTAAGGTGCCCTTAATCTCTCAATTTACAGAGCGAAGGAGTATACAAATGAGGAACAGAGTATACCCAACTTGGGATAGAAAGAAAATATCATCACATCTTGGAAAAAATAGGTCCCAACTTGTTGGTGGTCATGTTCAAGGCATTCACGAATCCAAACACACAAGCTAATAAGTAGCTAGCAGTGAGTACAGGGTCGAATCCACAGAGAAAGGATGTGTGTGTGCTTCCCAATGTAGCACTAGTTTTGTTGCTGCTTTAACTCGAATTAAAAGGGGGGAAATGGTTGTATCTAAAGTACTAGAAAATATCACAAATGAAGTCTAGCAAAAACTATAGGGATAAAACAAACTTTTGATGATCCTTAATCCATGAGAACATGTCATCAAACAAACTGGATCATAGATGCTTTTCTTTGTTTTTAATGATACTTAATGTGTGGTTTTTAAGCCATTGCTTCTCTTCTTGAAGTCCTACCTCCTTAACCAGGTAGTCAACACACTCACTCTATAATCAGAGCCACATTTAGATCAATGAAACCTCATTAAGTGTGTGATTCAAAGACTTCTAACCGAATTCCCTTCCTCTACACAAATGATTTTCTTGTTACTTCTTCAAAGAAACAGACTAACCGCCCTCTTTGATTAAAGAAGTTGCTATCAGTTAAGGCTTAGATGAACTAACCACACCTTTAAGTCCATACTAGCTATTGGTTCAGTTCCTATTAATTTAGATGGCCAATCTAAAACAACAAAAACATAAACATGCACAAGTGTATCAACAAACTTAAAATCAATACTAATATATTGTTTTTGGACCTACACCTCACCAATTCATTTAGGCAGTCTTAGGACATGTAGATCAACAGAAGAATGTAAATAATTTAGCTACTAATCCAGAAGAGAACACATTACAGTGGTTATCAGCCTCATCAAAATACTGGAACGCAGACCAGAATTTTGATACACAAAATACCCGCCTGTTCTGGGGGGAGAGGCCAATGTCAAATAATGATGCTGTAAGCTGAAAGGTAAAATCAGCAAGTTGGTGAGAATCTGCTACCTTACAGAAACATGATATTCCATCAAAGCAACCTTGGTGTCAAGTATGTCTCATCAGCTTGCAGCATGGTCAAATAGAGAAGCTATTTAGAGTCATTGTACCTAGGAAGATGAGATCCTAATTCTGAACACAATGTGTCTACACTGGCTTACAGTGTGAGGTCTCCAGAGTTGCTGCTTCTCGAAGAGATTGGAGAGGATACATCATATTTACGAATTATGTTAGCACTTGATACGGAGAATCCATCAAAATACAACGCACAGAGACTACAAACAAAGAAGGCAATGAGAATAGAAGATAAAAGAAGATGTGAGGTTGCTTCAAAAGTGTATTTGTATATCCGTGTCCATCTAGATATATCCTCTATACAATACACTCTCCAAGCTGGAACGAGCTATGTACCGATATTCCTATAAAAAAGGGTATAAGTTGATAGTCCTGATTTCCAGACTTGGTGAAAAGCAGAGGATAGCAATGAACTGAATACCAAGATGCTTGTGTATTTATGACGTTAGGGAAGCTATGTAGTTGAAAACTCTTAGCTATAATGGAGGTATGATGGGAGGGCAGGATATGCAGTTCATGATGAAGGAACCACGCGCTGATTTCATCCTTTTAGTCCAATTGCCAGCAAGGAGCGATGCATGTACATATGGTCTTCTTTTCTCGTTTTCCTTGTTTCTCACTAGGTTTATTCTGTAAACACTTTTTATCATTTCTAAAATATTTGGCTTATCAAATAAAAAATAAAAAAATTTAGCTACTCATAACGTAAGAATTCAACATAATCTCAAAGGAAAACATTGGTTACAAAAACTGGTTGACTGAGCAGTGCAGAGCCAAAGTGTTGTTTTTGCTCGAATTGTCTGATGAACTCCTCTTCATCCCCTTCGTGTTTCCTCTCAACTTGCAGTAGTCTCCTACTATATAAGGATATGCCCCCAAAGAAGAAGTGTAGATCCGTGGGAAGGGAGGAAAGCAAATCCATATTTTTTAGGAAAATTCCTTATGTATATTGGACTTTTTCTTGGATTGATTTTCTGGTTCCCATCTCTTCCTGGATTTTTGCCTCAACTTATTCACCCATAAATGCACGTGCAAAGGTAGGTCTTTAACTCGTGGACAACTCCTGATCTCAGTAGACTTTCCATATCTGGACAGAACTTGAAAATTGGCCAGATTTGGAACAGGCCAAGTGTTTCACCTCTTGCTTCATTTATGGATTTCTGGGCTGCTGATATGGATGCTTCAGAGCTTCAGTAGGTACCTGAGATGTGTGGTGGAACTTGGCTTTCAGTCGAATAGGTTCAATTAATTTGAAACAGTCATGGCAACTCCTTGAAAATGACAGAAAATAAGCTTTTGCCCCCTTCGCTCTTCTTGGTGATCTTGATGTTTTGCTGCGTTTTATTGCTTTGGGCAACTCAGACTCTTCATGAAGTTTTTGGATGATAAAGGATCTGAACTTGAGTAGCAGCATGATGAAATCAGCAAAATCAGCAAGGTCTTGGACTTTGCAAAACATTTGGAGTAGAAGCACTAGAATGAGCAATTTGTTGAGGTTCCACTTGATCTCCTTTGTGAGTTTTCTTGATGATCTGATCGTAGCAGCATTGAAGACAAGGTAATGTGGTCTTTTTAGCTGAATCCACGGATCACACAAGGTTGCAAAGATTAAAGCTTAAACACTGCAGTTTGTTAGAAGAATAGCAGCAGTTCATTCAGTGTTGTCATGAGCACAAATGCTGCTATCACATGCATCTTAGGATTCATGTAAATAATTATTCTATGATTTATGTGTTGGTCATAGAGTAGATCATTGGGCAGGGTTTTTGGTTGAATCTCTGATTTACATTCGTTTCTTGTAGAAGTTGGCTAGGGTTTGATGTTCCATGTTTAATTGGATTTCTACAGCATAACATATTTCTCCATCTATGGTCCATCAGATCTGCATTTGAAAATGGGTCAGTGGCAGGAACTGGAGATTGTTTTCAATGACAAACAGGAGGAAAGATGGTGTATTATGGGGGATTTTAATGCAGCCTTGAAACAGGAAAAGAAAAGGGGTAGCGCAGCAATACTATGAAGCTGAGAGGGTCGCTTTTAAGGATTTTGTTTGGAGACTTAACCTGCAGGACCTTCCAAATGTCAAGAGGAGGTTTACTTAGTATCGTAGCTCACTCAAATGTATGAGTTGTCTGGACATATTTCTTCTAAATGAAGACTGGTATAATGCATCTACTGAATGGACTCAAATTGGTCTGGGTAAGGATGATTCGGATCATATTCCAGTAGGTCTATTTACCTTAACAAGGAACTGGGGCCCTAACCCCTAAGGGTATTAGATCACTAGCTGATGGATGAAGGATATAATAAACTGGTGGAAGTAGTATGGAACACACCTTGTAATTTGAAATATGCCAACCAAAGAATCATGCATAAGATAAAGGTTATCCGGCTGTCCATTAAAAATTGGAAGGCAGGAGCTCCAAGAGATCTGGCTACCAAAAGGAAACGGTTATTGCAAGATCTTAAAGTAGTGGAACTGGAAGCAGAAAAACCTGCTAGCATATCTCCTAATCCATAACAAAAAGCAAGAAATCTGAAATCTCAATTAGATCAAACAATAAGGGTTTTTGGATAGTTCTTATATTAGAAAGCTAGGATCAAATGGCTGCAAAAAGGTTATGCAAACTGCATTTTATCACGGCTGGTTGAACAAACAGAGATACAGGGGATCTATAAATGGTATATGGGAGGAACACTAGTGGATTGATGATGTGCAAGGGATTAAAAACTCCTTTAAAAGTCATTTTGAGAGGAGGTATCAGGAATTTTATTGGTAGACGCCTACACTGCCAGCAAACCTCTTTAATAAACTTACTGAATCTGACAAATCCTGCCTCATTTCCTCTTTTTACAGAGAATGAACTGTTGGAGGCCATCAAATCTTGTAGAAGTACGAGGAGTCCAGGGCCTAATGGGCTAAACTTTGCTTTTATCAATGCTGGAGGCCATCACTTCACATACCTTTTAAAGGAAGAGATGTATTCAAATGTTGCTAGAATTTTACAGAAATGGCAGGATTGCAACAGGGAGCAATGTGGCTCACATTATTCCAGTGGCTAAGCAGTCGAATCCATTGAAAGTGGAGGACTTTAGACCTATCACCGTAATTGGTTATGTGCCTAAAATAATCTGCAAAATCCTGTGTAGAAGGCTGGTTCCGGTATAAGACAGTGTCATAGCACCAACTCCGATGGCCTTTCTGAAAAATAGGAAGTTGTTGGACAGCATCCTAATTGCTAATAAGGTAATATATGTGTCCAAGAAGCTAATGAAGATAGCTCTTATACTGAATGTTGAATTTGAAAAGTCATTTGATACCATCAATTGGTCTTATTTGCTGAAAACAATGGAGAATATGCACTTTCCTCAGCGCTGGTTGGACTGGATAAGAGAGCTTCTCTCATCTGCAACTACTTCTATTCTTATCAATTGAAGTCCCACCGCTGAATTCATCCCCGAAAGAGGCTTGAGACAGGGGGATCCATTGTCCCCTCTCCTTTTTCTAATTGCAGCAGAGGGATTTTCTGCAATAATTAGGAAGGCTACGGATCTGCAGCTCTTTCACCCTCTCATGATTGGTAGCAACGTAGTGGCTCTCACACCTTCAATTCGCGGATGACAATCTCATGTTTGGTGAAGCTTCCTGGAAAACTCTTACCACCTTCAAGGCTATTCTACAGAATTTCGAACTACTATATGGATTGAGAGTTAACTACCAGAAGAGCATCATGCATGGCATCAATATACCACAACAAGAAATAGAGGAAATATTAGCTTATCTAAACTATAAGTTGAGTGGTCTTCCTCTAAAGTAATTAGGGTTGCCTGTTGGTGTGAATCATCAGAGAAAAAATATATGGCAACCTGTTGTAGAAAAAATTCAAAGAACTCTTAGCTCATGGGGGAATAAGTTGCTATGTAGTGGGGGGAAATTGACCTTGATTAATATTGTTTTGACAACCATCCTTCTGCACTATTTATCCTTCTACCGTGCCCCTAAGCTGATCATAAAGAAAATCATAGCCTTGTAGAGGAATGTTTTATGGGCTACAACAAAAGATAGGAATAAAACATGTTGGACTTCGTGGAAACAAATCTGCTTACCTATCTTTACTGGAGGTCTAAGGATACGGGGGATTGACAGCTACAATAAGGCTCTCTCTGGGAAGTGGGGAGAGAGACTACTGCAAGGCAAGGAGAATTTGGCCACAGATATAATCAAATCTAAGTAAGCTACTCCTGAATATGGATTGCAGGTTGGAAGGTTAAAAGTGCTCCAGGAACCACAACAGATGAGCACCAATAATAGAGGGTGCAAAAGAGGTCTGGGGTATGCCTCTACCTGGTGGAAGGTTATGATGGACCTTCTCAGTCAGGATTAGTATGTAAATAATGCGGATATCCACCTAGGCGCAGGGATAGGAGTTAGATTTTGGCAGGATAAATGGTGTACAACTAATTCATTTGTTGTATCCCTCCCAGATCTGTACAGGATTGCATGAAATAAACAAGCTATGGGATCAACATCTGTTACATGGAGGGACGGAGTCTAGGAATGGAATGTACTTTGGAGAAGAGCAACAAGAAATTATGAGGGTATTCAGATGTCTAACCTCCTTTGTGCACTTCAGGACAGGGCTCATGTTATAGGAACAGTTGATCATTATATATTCAAAGGGAGCACGGATGGGAGCTACTCCACTTACTCTGCATACCAACACATACTAATCTGATCAGGTCTTACCAAATGAAGTTGTGAACCAATTAAGGTACTTGTGGAACAGGTTATCACCAAAGAAGCAAATAATCATGGCATGGCGCTCCAAGCTGCAAGCTTTGGCTCTAAGATCAGTTCTGCTGCATATAAGGATAATTCCTACTGATTAAGACATCAGATGCATTCTATGCCAAACTGGTAAAGAAACATTTACGAACTTATTTAGATCTTGTTTACTAACAATCTTTATTTGGCAGGGGATACATCGATGTCTCTTACCAGCATCTGATAATGTCCATGAAGTTCCTAACTTAATGCAATTTTGTTCTAAGAAACCAACAGGCACTAGCCTGGACGCATGAAAGTCCATCTGGATCTCTTTCAACTAGCAGATTTGGAAGATGAGAAACAGGTTACACTTTGAATGGAAGAGAGAGCTTGCAGAGGATGCAGTCCATATGATACAAACAAACACATGAAGAGAAATCCAAGTTAAGATAACAACTGGTTAGTTTCATTATTCCCTGGTGGATTGGCTGACACAACCTATAACTTGCATGTTATTTTAAACTGCTATGTAACTGATGCCAATCCTAAGTTCTGAGTAAATGCAGAATATCTTCATTGATGGAGGCCATAAATATGGCAGGTATTAGAGTCAAAACTCTGGATCAGTGGTCTCGTACCCCCCCTCCTCCGCCCTCCCCCCCAACTTATCTTTTGATGTATTACTACTAATTTTTTCATGATGGTACGGGTTAGATTATTAGAGGATTATGTTCTCCTCTCCCCTGGAAGTTACATGCTGGCTTATGGACATTCTGGTGTGTCTTTTTCAGCAACATTTTATAATGAAATACGTGATCAGTGAGCTCTTCTGATCTAACTGGGAAAGAACTGCCTTCCAGTAAGTAGTCCAGGCTGCTACCAGACAGTTTATCCAACTAATGGAAAACATGCATGAAATGTTTATGGGGCAGGCCACAGCAGTGGTTTTGTGGTTGCGCCTATAAATGTATGGAAGATAATGTAAAGGCAAGCCCGAAATAAGATGTGAAATCTTATGTGGTAGTCTCTTGATCTATTTTTATGGCTTGGTGGCCACTCATCGCAAGTGGAAAAGCATTAAGATAGCATAACAGCACATAGAGTTAAAGAAAGGAAAGGCCTGATAAGGACTAGATGTTGTAGTTGCCTCTTGAAAGTGAGCTACTATATCTATTCCCAACCGGATTATGCCTTCTATACATTAAAGGGATAGCTCACCAAACAGGAAGGATTTGTGTACCAATACTCCTATAAAAAAGTGGTATTGATAATGTGACAGTCATGATATCAAATTTGGTGAAGAGCGGATGATGACAATGATCTGAATGTTGAGATGTTTTGTATTCTTCTATGACGCTAGGCGAGCCATATATTAGATCACCCTTTGCTCTACTGGAGGGCACGATGGTAGGGCAGGACATACAGCTCATGATTTAGAGATCAACTATTGACTTCTCCCTAGTGGGTCTAGGACTCTGAGTGTGGCAGTCCTTATATCTATTTTCTATTACTTGTAATTTTGTTCATTTATGTAAATAACTCTACATTATATATGAAATTTTAGCTTATAAAAAAAACGAACATATATCTCCATCTTCATTCTTTTCATCCTTTTTATTTTGTGTAACTTTTTTTGGGGTTGCATACCCTATCCTTCTTGTTAATTTTGAAATTTTCTTAATTCATGAGTTTATGTTTGTACAAGAATAATTTCTCAACTCTACTTTTATATTTCGCTTCAAAAAATTCACATCAGTTTCAATACCATCGGTCTTTATGTTAACTCCCAAGATATTTGGTTATACTCCTTTTGTCTATGTTTATCCATTTAAATGATAAAAGCTTGCCCATTGTGCAGTTAAGTGCACATTTTTAGGTTACAGACCTCAATATAAAGGATATTTATGCTATGATCCAGTTTAGAAATGAATTTATGTAACATCTGACATTATATTGGTCGAAACAGAATTATTCTTTGAGAAAAAACCAAGTACAATTGCCCTCTAAAAATTTTGTGAATGAACGTGAATTAGCATGGCTGCAACCATCCATGCATAATGTTTTTTTTGGGTCTGGATCATCTGAAATAGGAGATATATTTGTGTCAACGAGTGCAGGATAATTATCTACATATAATGGGCTTATTTTATTTGAGAATATTTCCAAGCCAAATATTGAGTTACTCACAAGTCTGTCTCTACTTCCCTTAATGGGCCAAAATTGAATGTTAAGGATTCGCCTAATGCTTTGGATCAACTAACTAAAGTTTCCAGTCAGCCTACTCTCTTTGAGGAGTTAAAAGCCATTTACACCCATGTACTATACCTATTGAATAACTTACCTCCGTGTACTTTCAAAAGGGTTACTTTATACCCCTGTACTATACCTCTCTGAGCCCACTTTGCATGAGTATACGACGGAAAAAACAGTCCTTGTTCTCTATAAACTGGAATTATGCCAGACGACACTAAAGACCCCATCTCACCTAATCTAATGTTGGATACTTTTTCTGATGATGATCTTGAACTACTTTTCTCATTCACTGCTTTCGATTATGACAAACCATATGTCTCTCTTCTATGTTGCCTTACAGAGAGAATCGCAAGCGTCCACCTGATGACTATTCACCTGAATTCAGCTAAAAGGCCGCAAAAGAGGGAATATTGTATCTCTATGTTTGTTAACACACAGTATAGGTCAACAGAGATGCATGCTCTATCACACTCCTTGAATATGTCTAATATTCCAAGAAATACTGTTGAGGCAATGGGGGATGAGATGTAGGCCCTACAAAAGAATAATAAAACTGGTCCTTGGAGTTGTTGACCTTTGGAAAGAAATGTGTTGATTGTCGCTCGGTGTTTACACTCAAACTAAGGCTGACGGCAATATAGAACGATACAAGGCACATTTGGTTACAAGGGGTTACACACAAGCTTATGGCATGGATTATTGTGAGACTTTTTCTCCTTTGGCAAAGTTGGATAATATCCGAGTTCTTCTTACTTGTGCAGTGAATTATTATTGTCCTTGCATGAATTTGATGTGAAAAATTTGTTCTTGTAGGACGACTTGGAAGAAGAAATCTATATGGACTTGCCACGTGGATATGATGATTCATCTGGAATGACAAATGATATATGTAGGTTACATAAGGTGGTATATGGTCTGAAACAATCCTTTCGTGCTTGATTTGGTCGACTTGGCCTTGCCCTGAAATATACGGGTTTATCCAAAGTCATTTAAATCACACTTTGTTTAAGTAAGGATAATGATCTTATTGTTGCTCTTATCGTGTCAAAATTGAGAAGCTTCACAAATATTTGAGTGTGAGTCGAAGAGCTTAGTTGGGTTAAAATATTTTCTCGGGATCAAAGTAACTCATTCATTTGAAGGAATTTTTCTCTCAATGGAAGTATATACTTGACTTGGTAACAAAAACGAGCCTACTTGATTGCAAAACTATTGATACACCTATTCCAAAGAATAATAGATTGGGTGTGTTTCCTTATCAAACTCCTTGTGACATAATGCATATCAATGACTTCTTGGTCTTGGGTTTTAGGTTTAGGGTCGAGAAAACATGATGCATACAAACTAGCTCTAGTCCCATCCCTCGCCTTCCCTCTCCCTGTATTATTCACTTTTTTCCGCTGTTTTGTCTCGTGCTCAAAGAATGTCCGTGCATTGCTACTAACCATGACCTGGTTTACATCTTCCCGCAAGCTGAGAAAAATTGAGGAGAGTTGCTATTAAAGCAGGCAAAGCACCCCTGTATCACTCTGCCTCTCTTAATAGACCTGGTCAAACCTATAAGGACACTCTCGTGAAACAGAACCCACGTTTTGTTTTTGAGCGTTTAGGAGCAAGGAAGCCCATTATTAAAAGTCAGGAATGAAGCAATGCCTTTGTTCATTACCAACTTTCCTCGTCAGCGTGAGCCTTCACAGCTATTGAAAATTTATAGCAAACAAGATAAGGCTTGGAAGTTATCCCGTGAAGGTCTCCCATTCGGCTTTGTGGAATGTGAGGATACCGACACTGCTATGTTGCTCCTAAAACTGAAGAACGTATGGATAGGTTCCTACAGATTGCGAGCTAACATAGAAAGATACCAGAGAACCTTGGATCCAAGCTTCCTAAGACTACAACGGCTACTTTGGTCACACTCCCTAATACAAAATTCCAAAACAATGGGGTTGCGTGTGCCTCTCCCAGTAAGATCCAGGACAATCCACGTACCTAGCCAGTGGTAGGCACCACATCACCTACTTTGACCATCCCTGCAACTGAAATTTCAAATGGCTGGCTGAAAAATGGCTATGTTGGGATCCTGAATGCTAGAGCTGACTGGAGGACAGTGCAAAGGGAATTGAAAGCGGCAGGTTATCTTAGCATCATATTTAGTCCATTGAATGCCTTAAAAATTATGCTGTGGGAAGAATATATGCATGACTTAGATAATCTGATCAATAATGATAGTGTATGGCTCCTGAACTGGTTAGATGATATTCACTCATGGACCCCTGATATGAATATCGAGATGAATTTCAGGACAATATGGTTACAAGTATCTAGTTTCCCTATACAATTCTGGACTCAACCTGTGTTTGAGAGAATTGGCAAAGCACTTGGGAATCTTATCAAGAATGATGACTTCAGTCTACAACATCGCTACATAGAAGCATTCCAAATTATTATTAGGATTGATAGGGGAAAAAGTCCACCATCTATACTACCTATCTCTATTGAATGTGGTTTAACATAATCCTTGCAGAAAAAGAGATTGGACCAGAACAGTTTCAATTGAATATTTGGAAGATGCAAGAGTTATCAGATGACAGTTTATCTAACTCAACTCCTAGATCATCAGATTCTTGTTCCTTGGATAGCTGTTCTCTGGTCTAAGAAAAAGTATGTGAATCCCCACATTTAAAGGAAAAGAAGACTTGTGCATCAAAATTCACTAAAGTTGAAGTAGCTCCTCGGATGACTTGAGGAGCGTGATCACATAATCCATCCTGCCCAAGGTGGACAAAGGACCCACACTCAATGGATACCTACCAAACTTAGTTGGTGGCCTCCAGCTCCATCTAGTGTAAGAGTACTGGAACCTCCAAGAGAATACTTGGAGTTTGTGTTAGCTACTCAGGTACCAGCACATCCTCTGGCCATCGCCAGTGAAGATCATGCCTCATAGTGTCATTCTCCAGAATCTCACATTTCAGATTCTCATGTCTTAGAATCACAGGAACATATTAATATCACAACTGTTAAACAGGTTGAGGACACACTCATTTCTAATCTAAAAGTTCCTACTTATGTTGATCCCTATTTATACCTACAAGAAGTATGCAGGGTGGAATCCAATGATATTGCAGGGGGTGATCTAGTTTCTAGTATTGTTGGGGATCCGTTAATACAAGCACTCATTAATGAAGCTCACTTTCAACCTATTGTGAGTGTTGCTCCTGGATCACACTCCACACCGACAGGTAGAAAGAAAATAATAAGGCAAATGCAGCAAAGAGGACCTCGAACTAGAAGTCAATCTAGGAAGAACTCGACTCTTTTACCTTAGATAGAAAATGAAGGCCTTCAGGAATGTTTTAGCCAGTTAGTGCTAAACAACTCTCCTAAGCCTTCTACTGTCTGCAACCCTATGGAGGAGGTCTTATCACTGGATCAGCAACACTTAGAGGCTGACTACATCATGAATATAGGTTGTGATCTGGGACTAACATATGGGTCCATACCCTGAGGAAACTCGGTCACATCTTATAATTCTCAATGCCATCAACAGAAAATTGCAGAAGGCTAACACTCCAGGCAGTAGCAAGAAGGAAGATGGAAAACTATTTCAATGAAGATCATCTC
The DNA here is from genome assembly GCA_028565015.1 of Pinguicula moranensis. Lineage (NCBI taxonomy): Eukaryota > Viridiplantae > Streptophyta > Magnoliopsida > Lamiales > Lentibulariaceae > Pinguicula > Pinguicula moranensis. Next base: position 2,665 of record JAOWBN010206415.1, on the reverse strand, counting down.
ATACAATGTTGGAGGTTTGTGTAGCCTAGGAAGAAAGAAGCGAGTATGTGAACTTATCAGTGTAAAAAAACACTTTATTAGTCAACAAGAAACCAAACTCGTCACGGTGGAGGAAAGGTTATGTAACATGCTCTGGTATGACAGGGACTATGACTAGACTTACCAAGGCTCAAGAGGACAATCTTATGGTCTATTGTGTATGTTGAATAAAAACAACTTTTGTAAATTTAGCACCTCATCTAGTGAGGGGTTTTTAGGAGTGGATCGTACTTGGCATAGTCAAAGCATCCTACCCAACATGATCAATATTTATGGTCCGACAGATCTTGCAGCCAAAGTACATCTATGGAATGAAATCAAGTTACTGCACACCTTTGTTCTCTCCGTTTTCTCTCCATACAACATCCCAGCCATGAACAGTCCGTCCGATCCTTCACCGCCTTCTCCTTCGTCTATCTTCCTCCTTTCCCTTTCTGTCGCTATTTAGTCTTTAGCTACCTCTCTCTCCTCTTCCCGGGGATGCCTTTCGCGCCTAGGAAGGCTAGCCGTACAGCCAGCGTGAAGTTCCCGTCTAATCCTCCAACCCTCATCCCACCTCACCGTTGTCTCTTCAGGCTGCTCCTTCCTGCTCTGACCTTACTTCTGATGACTTTCTGGTCGATTCCCCCTTAGCAGCTTCGGAGAATGAAGCATGCTGCTATTAAAGCAGGAAAGGCCCCAATGGTCCAGCCCTCGTCATACCTTCGCTCCTTTCCACCCTTGCCTACACAACATCCCCAATCTGTATTCGATAGGCTTGGACCAAAGACTTCTGACATGGACAAACTGCCTGGTGTGCTTAGCTTTTACCTCACTAATTTTCCCTAGGATTGTGATATTGATCAACTGCGCCGTGTGCTGAAGAATCAGGGATCTATTCATAATCTGAAGATTGCACGCAAATTGAGCAATAAAGGTCGGCAGTTTGGTTTTGTAGAGTTTGCTCAGGTGGAGGATGTTGATCTTATGCTATTCAAGCTCAACAATACCTGGCTTGGATCCTATCGACTGCAAGCCAATCAGACTAGATATTCCAACCAACCTCAAGCAAAGCGAGGAGCAAAGGTTGCTAGTACTCTAAAGTTGACTGTTGTCCCCACTCCTGTAGCAGCAATGGCTTCCACCTCAGGCACACCCCATCCTCATTCAGAGATACTATCTCTTAACTCTTCCACGGAATCGAGCTTATGGCTTGAACACAGCTATGTGGCTACTTTACATAGGCATCATACCTTCCGTGATCTTCAAAGAGGCTTGAAATCGATGGGATATCTAAATGTGAAAGCTAGCCCCCTCGCTGCTGATACGGTGTTATTGTGGGAAGATGAGCCGGTTGACCTCTCAAATTTGGTTTTTAAGGATAAAGACTGGCTCACCAATTGGGTGCTTGATATTACCCCATGGTCTTCTTCCAAAACCTCTGTTGCTCACCGCACTTGTAGGCTTCAGATTACTGGATTGCCTCTTCAAGCTTGGTCGCAGTCGAACCTAGCTTTTATTGGGAACAAATTAGGCTCTTTGATTCAGATTGATGATATTACGCTATCTAAGCAGAATCTGGAGGCTGCCTATTTATCAGTCTGTGTCCCCTTTGGTACTAAGGTTGACCAACTAATGCAGGTAAATGTTGATGGAAAGAGTTACTCTTGCAGGTGGTGGAATATGTCAAGCCTCATCCTACTTGGACTGAGGACCTGGTACCTTCCTCGGACAACGACTCAATGTCATCTGCTCATTTCTCTGATGCCAATTCCGAGGCGGCCTATTCTGACATGGCTAAGGAAACTGTCGATGATACATTAAAGGTTACTGGGGAACATCCTCAAGAAGTCCAGTCTACAGAAACTCAGCTTTGGCACCCTTTGAAATTGGCCTGGTGGCCTCCCTCTTTAGCTACTTTGAAGGAGTTAAAGGAGTCTGAAGATAATGCTAAACATAACCAACAAGATCAATTGTTGTTGGTATCTGAAGATCAATCTGATATCTTTAAGGTTGATAATGAGGAGGTACCTGGAGCTACTGCTAGTGATATTTCCTCAGCTCTTTCTCCTGAAAGTATACCCTCCACTATTTTGGAGCCTCTGTCTCATATCAGTTGCATGGCGCCTGAAGAGCAACTCGATATTTCAAAGGATGATAAAGTGGATGATAGACCGGTGTCTACTGACAGGATGGTATCTATAGCTACATCTATAGTTACATCTTCTCCTATGAAGGATAATGTGGAATCAACAACTCTGGCTACTCCGGTAACCTTATCTCCTGCAATTAAGGAGCCATCACCTCCTGTCACTTGTGAAGATCAACAAGATATTTCTAAGGATAATGAGAAATCACCTGCTCCCAATACTGCTACTGGAAAAACATCTGTAACTCAGGAGTCTCCTTCTTCTAGTAAGAGAGTGCAAACTGCTATCCCAAAATATGCGATTATGGAAGACTTCCCTCCTCTCTATCACAACTCTGCAGGAGCTATCATTGCTTGCAGTCCTAAAAATTCCTTTTTGTCTAAGCCAACTGTCAGTAAGGGGCGTCCTATAACCAGAAGTCAGACGAGGATGGAAAAGGACGCATCAAGGACCAAAGATCAGGCTACTCTGGATGATTGGCTTGGTCAATTGTCTGC